>JAVIAB010000051.1:133850168-134130419 GCA_032433765.1 Megaustenia siamemsis | reverse complement strand
TTTGCTGTTTTCGCTATTCAGTGACCTACTAGGATACACCGATTTATCATTTGAGATAGAAAGCCTATTATAATATAATTTTATGGAGAGGTAATATCTTTGCTGTTTTCGCTATTCAGTGACCTACTAGGATACACCGATTTATCATTTGAGATAGAAAGCCTATTTAATATAATTTTATGGAGAGGTAATATCTTTGCTGTTTTCGCTATTCAGTGACCTACTAGGATACACCGATTTATCATTTGAGATAGAAAGCCTATTATAATATAATTTATGGAGAGGTAATATCTTTGCTGTTTTCGCTATTCAGTGACCTACTAGGATACACCGATTATCATTTGAGATAGAAAGGCCTATTATAATATAATTTATGGAGAGGTAATATCTTGCTGTTTTCGCTATTCAGTGACCTACTAGGATACACCGATTTATCATTTGAGATAGAAAGCTATATCATATAATTATTATTATTGTTATTATTATTTTTCACGGCATGCCCATTGACAAATAATTACCTTGACAATCTTGAAGACCGTAGGTAATGTAATTGCAACTAGGCACCAAAAGGTGGAGGGAGGGCGGCATTTATATTTCCAACCGTCTCTTGATCACACATCCAGTCATCTCAAAAAATACCAGTCAGTGTTCCTATATTGACCTTGGTTGTAATGTTCTTCATTCCTTGTAAATAGAGTGTACATTTGTGAGTTTAGTGTTGTCCGCATTATATTTCCCACGCCCCTAGTTTCGAGAAATGATTGAAGATTTGAGTGAATAAACGTTTGTAACTGCATATTGCATGAAATCACTAATGTTGAACTTTTCTTATGTTGATTTTGTAGCTAATTCTGTATTGAAATTATCTTGTAGAAATTTGAAATTTAATGCAAGGGGTTCGGCAAGATATGCAGCTTATTCAGTAGAAGATCACGCCAGCTTTAATTACTTCATTTAGATGTGGAATTCATCTCAATAACGATATGAAGCCAAAAAAACTGTTTAGTAGCTGGGTAGTCTAAACGACTTTTACAACTTTGACCCTGTTCTGCAGCCATCTCTCAAATTGGTTTTATTTCTCAGTCGGTTCATGCTGTTAAGGAGGGGATCTGATTGCTAGTTGTTAGATGTGCGGTGATAACAATCCGACGACTAATAACTACCTTTGTGGTAAACTCTTCTGTAATTATAGATATCTTAGATTAAAATTTTACTAAAGGAGCTATCGAGAGGGAAAATAAACATACTAGAAAGATGCTAGACATGTATATCATGTGTATGGATACACAACATATAATATTTTATGTGAATAAAAAAGATAGTAAAGTGTCCCGTCATGCCTAGTGGCGTATAGGGAATATGGTGTTAATTACCATAATGTATACAGACCAGTCGGCACATGATTTGTGGGGTAATGTGGTCAGTATTACGCCTGTGCCATTTTACTTTCTAGAAAAAATAATCCGGTACCCATTTAAGACTGGGTGAACCTGGAAGCCATATATCAGGATCGGACCCGATCTCTTGTCCTTTGTAGTTCACTAACCACTGAGCTATCGCGGCTCATTTTAGATGAATGTAAGATCAGTAAATAAAATAATTCTGAAGTTGAAATATTAAACAACACAACTTACATATTTGAAGTTGAAATATTAAAAAACACAACTTACATATTTGAAGTTGAAATATTAAACAAACAAACTTACATATTTGAAGTGAAATATTAAACAACACAACTTACATATTTGAAGTTGAAATATTAAACAACACAACTTACATATTTGAAGTTGAAATATTAAACAACACAACTTACATATTGAAGTTGAAATATTAAACAACACAACTTACATATTTGAAGTTGAATATATAAACAACACAACTTACATATTTGAAGTTGAAATATTAAACAACACAACTACATATTTGAAGTTGAAATATTAAACAAAACACAACTTACATATTTGAAGTTGAAATATAAAACAACACAACTTACATATTTGAATTTGAAATATTAAACAACACAACTTACATATTGAAGTTGAAATATTAAACAACACAACTTACATATTTGAAGTTGAAATATTAAACAACACAACTTACATATTTGAAGTTGAAATATTAAACAACACAATTTACATATTTGAAGTTGAAATATTAAACACACAACTTACATATTTGAAGTTGAAATATTAAAACAACACAACTTACATATTTGAAAGCATGAAGCCTCGATAACATAGTCATCAATTCAACGTAATCCCAAATAGAAAATGAATTGGTTGCATTTGAAAACAAATGCCTGAGGAAAATACTTCGTATACCATGGAATGAGTTCAAGACTAGAACAGAAATAAGAGAAATGACAAAGCACCAAAAACATCAAACTATAATCAAAGAGAAGAAGGTGGTCGCATGATGCCCATGTGATGGGATAGGCAACAAAAGAGTCTCAAAGCAGGACCCCAAATGGGCACCAGAGGGTAAAAGCGAAAAGAGACCGACATAGATAAACATTAAAGAGAACATTAACGCGAGAAGCAACAAAAGTAGGCATTAGCTCCCTCACCGAGATTGAGCAACTCGTCCAAAAAAGCGTCGCGTGGCGAGACACAATGCAGGTCCTGAGCAAAATCTGGCAGCTGAAAGATTGTCGGACACAAAGTCTAGCATTTCAACTTGTGTTACGTCTTCGGCTCGAAAGGACAAAAGATAGAATCCGCAAAAACATAAAACTATTTTTTGTTTACATTAACAGCACGCGGAAGTACCGCAACGGCCTGGACTGAACATTCAAACTCTGCCCACATTATTACTTCAATACTAAATGTAAACACAATAACTTTATTTATCTCGACATCTCTCAACAAGAGCCCCCATCGTCTTCTTGCAATCACTGACAATTTGAAGAATGTTTCTCTTACGTAGAAATTTCGGATTTAAACAAAATAAAACGAAACGAACGATGATACATAGATGACGAATCTCTTCCATTTATTCTTTTCCGATTTATTACTCCAAAAAATACATTAAAAAATGAAGTGCTCATTTAGTGGACGAATAATTTAGTAGAAATTGATTTTAATGACATCTTAATGAAATAGTTTTAAAAATACGGAACAATTACACGTGCAGCACACGTTGATAATGAGTCCCAAGATGAAGCCAATAATTGCTAATTTGCCTCCCTAGAACAAGCGATATAAAATGTGTATTTTAACTATGTATATATATATATATATAATATATATATATATATATATATATATATATATATATATATACATAGTCCACTTGGACTGAAATTCTATTCTATTCTTCTCTTGTTGTGTGCACCTTTAGACATTCATATAATGAATAGCTATAGTTATAGTTAGTCGAAGGCCCCGGTATCACTGCAAACGACTGGAAATCCATAATTGCTCAACCGCCCGTGCCAATTAAATCATCCGAATTAACATCTCATCGAATATCTAAACAACGAAAGGCACTTGCAGTCCCCATCGTAGCAAACACGGCACGTGGCAAAAGATATAAAGCATATTAGCACCGATAGTGAACGCAACTGACCGTCAGTGTTAGAACGGAATACACGTTTAGGAAAATTTCCTGTTGTGTTGAAGTTTAAATACTCCAACCTCACACTTTGTGTGACATATCTGCAGGCAATCAAACCGTCGCAAAGTGACAATTTGCAACACCTCCGATCACTCGTGGAGTCATCAACTCTCATCCTTCTGACCCAAAATTAGCCCTATGACTCAGAATTGTCAAAACAAACTGTTTATTAGTCTGTAAGCAACCTCTACTTGATCGCTTCCTCCCTCCGTGACTTCTGTATAACCTCTGGTCAGTCTTGAACTCTCCTGAGTTTAACATAATGATCACTCATGACTTTGACCTGTTCTGATAGTTGGATGACAAATTATTTATCAGACGGCCAAAGTCATGGGGTCAATGCATGCTATTGTCATGCGCCTACTCTCACTTCCACAAACTTGGTTGAAGTGGAAATTTCCATTCTTTAAAATCATTGTCGTGTCCAGTAATACTGGACCTTCCCACTTTCTGTGTATCCACTACCCCCTATGTGAACTTCTATTATCCCCTAACTTATTATGTCCTGGAAAATTTCCTAAACTTGTTACGTGCAGTATAATTCTACCTTCCTACCTTAGCTTGGTGGTTGTCCTTGTTATGTCCGAGTATAATTCTTCGGTGGGTGTCCCTATCCTATTAAAAACTTTCTATTCCCATAACTTGTTATTCTGGCTGGAAATTTTCAAAAAACTTGTATTCCGTCCTAACACTGATGGTCGCTACCATATGTTACTGCTATTGTCCATAAAAGCAGCGGGTAACGACTAAGTTATCTGCTCCATGCTCTCACTAGCTTACTCTATTACATTATCAACACATGCCCGACATATATGTCCATCTTCTCTTCCTAGATGTAGATGAGATCGTTGGTTACATTGCTGTTTCTCTGATATCTATATTAGTTTTGAATCCATTCAGTTGTACGCAAAGTATTATCTTTCTTTGTTTCTTAGACACTTGTCTTCAAAAGCTTTCAGTTTTCTCTTAATCTCTTTTATTATTTTCCAGCTTTACCATGCATAGGTAAGGGTTGATAATACGTTTGAGTTGAGCATTCTATTTTTTCTTTTTTTTTTTCTTTTTGCTTAGTGTTTTGGATTTCCATATTTTGTCCAGGTTTTTGCAAATCTCTGCTGCTTTCGCTACGTTGCTCCTGATCTATTTCTATGTTTGACCTTCTTGAATTATTTACTACCAAGATATATTGACAAGATTAGCCATTAGAAAAGCAGCTCGTTAAACAACACAGAGCATTACTATTGAAGTTCGACATCTGTATGTTTCTAATGTCTCTGAAAGCTCAAATGTCCATATTTTACTATGTAAAGTTAAGTCAAGGTTCCCTCCACGTCTTGCTAAGTGTATGGGGAATATGGTGTTAGTGGTACTATTTTTGTTTATGACGACGGCACATTTTCGGGTGATGTGTTCGGTATCACGCTAGGCCGTCTTTACGTTCCAGAAAAATCTCTGGTACCCAATTTTAGAGGCTGGGTGAACCCCGGAGCCTTGCCAGTCCGAAAAAAATCCGCCACTGCTGGGGATCGAACACGGACCTTCTGGTCAGGATTATTTTAATATCATGTGCCATACCGGTTGACGTAGGCGATCATGTCCCTCCATAATCTTCTATCTACAGTGCATCGTATCAGTTCTGTTGTTGACTGTTTTCCATGCCATGACACCAAGCTATCCAATATTTTCCCTCTTTGTCGTCCGCGATTTCTCTTTCCTTTTATTTTGCCAGTTGTAACCAAGTATTCCAACTTTTCTCTTCTCATGATGTGCCCGAAATATGTTGATTGCTTCTTTCTGATGTTTTTAAGAGCTCCCTTTTTGTGTTGGCCTCTTTGAGAACTTCCTCATTGTTCTTTTTAGCTGTCTAGGGAACTTTCAACATTCTTCTGAGAATTCCCATCTCTGTGGCCTCTAATCGTCTTTTCATTTGTTTGTCTACTGTCCATGATTCGCTTCCATATGTCAGAATTGGTTCTATATAGCACCGATGAACTCTCTTTCTCATTTTTATTGACATAGATTTGTTGCATAAGATATTTTAATATGGGCAAGTTTTAAATAAATCTACGGGGTCATTATGAATAATATTTACATTACATCGTAGATTTGCAATGTTATACTAACAATATGTAGAATCATGCCAAAGATTTAAACATTCCAAGAAATATATGTAGCATTAGTCTATAGATTTGTGAAATTATAGCAAACATTTATAACATTGTACTGAAGATGTGTAACATTAAACCAACAGTGTATAATATAATTATACCAGTCTGGTCTGATCTGGTCTATCCAATGATTAGGTGGGTCGTCGTGACAAACGAACGAACGCAACTAGTCCAGCCAGTCCATCTAGCCCTAAGCTGGAAATACAAATAAAAATGCCGGACTGCAGGATAAAATAGGAAAATATAAAAAATACGAATAAACATGCCGGACTGCCGGATAAAACAGGAAAATAAAAAAAAAAAAAAAGCTTAGAAAATGTTTATCACTGCAACTTTAGGGTGATAAAAGACACATGGATATGTTAGACGTTGCAGACTGCTCGATTATTTCAGTTCTTTCTCTGACTGCGTTTTCGTCTTTCTCCCACCACCAAAATGATTATTTTGTCAGACATCACAAACGCGTTTCATGACTGTAGGCCATTTTCTATTCGCTTTCAGAGTTGGATTTTGTTATCAATGTGCTACATTCGAGATGTTAAGGTTCTGGAGAAAGCATCTCGTCTCAAACATTTCAATTTTGTTGTTGCAGTAAATGTTTACAAGCATAAAAGAATATGGAAATAAAGTGGGAAAACGTCCATCTAATTTGCAATTAAATCTAAAATAGATACATCCTCATCATCAAGTACCGGGCCTGTTGACGTAGGTGATCATGTCTCTCCATAACTTTCGATCTCGACAGTTGTTTATCATTTCTGTTGTTGACCTTCTGCCAAGCCATTCTCTTATGCTGTCTCGTATATTTTCTCTTTGCTTCCCTCTATTTCTTCGTCCCTCAATTTTTCCAGTTGTTACAATATATTCCAGTTGTTCTCTTCTCATTACATGGCCAAGAAATGATGATTGTGTCTTCCTAATATTGTAAACTAGCTTTCTTTTTGCGTTGACCTCTTTCATAACATTTTCATTACTCTTCTTAGCTGTCCATGGTATTCGCAATATTCTTCCGTAAAACCAAATTTGTACAGACTCCAGTGATTTTCTTGTCCGTTGTTCTATTGCCCATGATTCACATCCATATGTTAAGACTGGCTCTGCATAACATTTAAGAATTCTTTTTCTTGTTTCTATTGTCAAAAATGGATTGCATAGTATCTTCTTCAATTTTTGGAAAGCTGCTTTTGCCTGAACCATTCTGCATCTCACCTCTTTTGTACATCTTCCGTCTGAGGTTTAACAAGGTTCCCTAATATTTAAATTCATTTACCTGTTTTAATATTGTTCCACTTGTCTTTATTTTGCACTGGAGTGATGTCTTTTTCTTTGTTGTTACCATTAGTTCTGTCTTTCTGCTAGTAAGGCTGAGTCTTTTTTTTTACTTCTTTCACTATAATGTCCTACATTTCTTGTAACTCATTTTCACTCTTAGCGATTAAGACTGTATCATCAGCATACCTTAGATTATTTATATTATGACCTCAAATTGTTAATCCAGACATGCCCCTTATGGATCTTAAAATAATCTCACTATACATATTAAACAAATCTGGTGACAGCACACAACTTTGTCTAACACCCTGTTTTATTTGTTGAAACATTCCCAATTGGTTTCTAGTTCTTATGGCCGCTGTTTGTTGCCAGTACATGTTCTTTATTATTCTTAGATCTTTGCTGTCTAAGTTTATGCTTTCTAAAATTGTTATTATTTCTTGGTGCATTACTTTGTCAAATGCTTTGGTATAATCTATGAAACATAGGTATAGATCTGTCTTCACCTCTATGGCTCTTTCTACTAAAGATCTTATGATGTATATGGCCTTGCTCGTTCCTTTACCTCCAACAAAACCACACTGTTCATCGCTAATTTCTGGACTGATTTTGCTACGCACTCTTCGCATGATGATTCTTAGTAATGTCTTAGTCGTGTGACTCATAAGGCGCATTGTGCAATGATAATCGCATTCAATCAAAGATACAAAAACACTAAAATAGACTTAACAGCACAGGCACACTTAACAAAAGCAAGGCAGAAGTCATGAATACGGTAGACGGCAGACACCTAAAACAGGTAGATGAATTTAAATACCTAAGAAGTCTGTGACAAACGACAATTCGCAAACAGCAGAGATAGACTCAAGATGTTATACAGCTTGCCAAATCATTGGACAGATATCACCATTATTATCCAAGAAAGAAAAAACACGCCAGCCGCGATAGCTCAGTGGTTAGTGAACTGGACTACAAAGGACAAGAGGTAGGGTTTGATCCCAACGACGGCTCCGGTTCATCCAGCCTGGGTACCGGATTTTTTTCTGGGAAATTAAAGTGGCACGGGCGTAATACTGACCACATTAACCCAAAAATCATGTGATGAAGGTCTGTAAAATTTATGGTCACTAACACTATATTCCCTAAACGCCACTTGTCGTGACGGGGGTACTTTACTTTTGACTGAGGAAAAAACACACAAAGCAAAACGGACACTCTATACAATACAATCTTTATCCTAACGTTGTGCTATCAATGATACAGCTGGTCGCTACACTTAAGAATCTCTCTCTCTCTCTGGCTCTCTCTCTCTCTCTGCGATCAAGACTCAATCAGAGTAGGATTCCAGACTCTCTCATGAAGTCAGCTGTCTGTTTAAGCGAATCGATTGCCCCATATAGTTTTCTTCCAGGGAGGTGGGCGTGGACAACATTGCTCTTCTCAGGTCTGTGTACTGGGGTAATCATGTAGAACATACTTTGTAGTCATATTGTCCAGTGTACAGTGGCATAGGCTGGTTGTACCTATTTTGAATTTGGTGAACATGTGGTTTCTCATTCTATTGTGGCCAGTGCGTAGGCGAAGTATGATGACTTTATCCCTCCTTGATAGTTGGTGGTATCCGTCACTCTCGTTATTCTTTGGGTGTTCACGTTTCCATTTTTCATGGAACTGACCCTTGAGGATGGATTTGGCTTCATCATAACTGAGCGGATGGTTCTCTTGTGGTAATCTCCCTCCCTCTTTAGCTAATTCGTCTGCGCGTTCGTTCCCGTGTATATTACAGTGTGATGGTATCCACTGAATGACTACTCTCTGAAAGTTACTGCATAGTTGGTCTAGGGTTGTTCTCAAGTCATCTAGTTCATTGTTCTTGGGGCTTTTTAGTGCTGATAGTACTGACAGAGCATCAGTCAGAATCAGCAATTTATTGTGCATGTTAATTTTGTGTTGAGTAGCCAGTGTTGCAGCATCTCTGATGGCCTCAGTTTCTGCTTTAAAGTTGTTTGAGAATTTTCAGTAGCTATTGACTTGGTGATCTCGTCCTGATTATTCAGCGTCAAGAACACACCTCCCCCTCCATTTCTGGTTGCATCTGTAGCAGAGCCATCTGTGTATATGTGGGACCAAGAGTCCTGTGGGTAGGTATCGTGAATGTGTTTTTCTGCTACGTGTTTTCTTTCTGTGTCTGATTGGGTGCCTTTGTTAATGATCCCTGTTATATTTTCCTTAAGTTCTGGTATTTTATGCTTTCCATGAGGAGACATATCAGATGGGCCCAAGGGTTTCGATATTATTTGGGAAAATACTGGGTCTCCAGTAGTTTGTTCATTGGCAATTGCAGCGAAGTTGCTCCTCTTTAGTCGTACAATTCCGGAACCAGTTATTCTTTGGTACATGGGGTGGCTAAGGAGCCTTCTATATTTCTCCGCTTGTTGCAATACTTTAGTGACCCGTCTGTCATCTAATGGTTGTAAACCTGTTACTGTTTCTAGAGTCTTGGTAGGTGTGGATTTCATAGCACCAGTGATGATACGGGCAGCTTGGTTCTGAGTTCTATTAATGCTGCTAAGGTGTGATTTGGAAGTCATAGCCCAGGCTGTGACTCCATACTCTAGAACTGGTCTGACTCTTCCTACGTATAGTCTTTTCAAAATATTACTGTCCCCCTCCCCCAGTTCGTTTCTGCCAATTTCTTCATAATATTTGTTAGTTTTCTGGCTTTTTTCCTTGCTCTGGCTATCTGATTTTTCCAAGTCATTCTGCGATTCATGATGACGCAAAGATATGTTGGGTTTGGTCAATAGAGAGTGTATGGTCTTTTATCTTCAAGTTTGCAGAGAGTGTGTTTCTTGATAGGCTGAAAATTGTATATGTAGTTTTTTTCATGGATTGATAAGTAGCCAGGTGTTCGTCCATTTTCAAGTTCACCTAGGACATCTTGCATCCTGGGTCCAGCCACCGACATATTTTCCTCGCGAGCCAATAACGCCAAATCATCTGCGTATATACTTAAGAATAATAAGAACAATAACCACTGCTGAGCTGAAATGGGGTAGACGAATGACAGGAAACAGCCTGAGAGATAAAATAAGAAATTAAAAATTGAGAACAAAGCTAGGAGTAATTCTCGCCATTGAGTACATAAAGAAACACCAGATAAAATTGTTTGGTCACGTGATGAGACAGAACGACCAAACCAGAAAACAACGAGCCTTTAGACAACGTTACGAAAACACAAGACTCAATAGTCAACCACGAAAAAAATTATTGATGGAATATTAGAAACACTAGGAAACATACCAGCAGTATAGATCAACATAAGAGCAAAATACCGGATATTATATCTCTCCTCAACGCTGAAAATCAAACGAGGAAAGAAAGAAGAATTTTATTATATCTAATAGTCTTGTATTTATTTTTTTAGATAGAAAGGTCGTCATATTTTAACGCACAACACCTTTTGTAGAAGAACATTTTCCGATATTCAGTGAAGAAGATGTAATCATTATGTGCCATACAGGCTGACTTGTGCGATCGTGTTCATAAATAATTCTCAATCCACAGTGCATCGTATTAATTGTGTTGTTGACCGTTTACCGTAGACCACACCAAGCTATCTAATATCTTCTCTCTTTATTGTCCACGCTATCTCTTTCCCTTCATTTTGACAGTTGTAAACAAGTATTACAATTTTCCTCCTCTCATGATGTGCCCGAAAATCTCGATTATTTATTTATGATGTTTTTTAGCAGTCCTTTTGTGTTGAGAATTTACTTCGAAGTCCTTTAGAGAGTTGCATAATTACAATTAAAGAAACAGAAACTCCCTGGACACGACAACACTCCATGGTTAAGTTTCACAAAAACATGTTTATGCAGCTGTAAGTAAAATAAAAACCCTGTAACTCCTGGCTGACAGGTAACAACAACTTAAAAGTGAGATAGGTAACAACAACTTAAAAGTGAGATAGGTAACAACAACTTAAAAGTGAGACAGGTAACAACAACTTAAACGTGACACAGGTAACAACAACGTAAAAGTGACACAGGTAACAACAATTTAAAAGTGACAAAGGTAACAACAACGTAAAAGTGAGACAGGTAACAACAACTTTAAAGTGAGACAGGTAACAGCAACGTAAAAGTGAGACAGGTAACAACAACGTAAAAGTGAGACAGGTAACAACAACTTAAAAGTGAGACAGGTAACAACAACGTAAAAGTGAGACAGGTAACAACAACTTTAAAGTGAGACAGGTAACAACAACGTAAAAGTGAGACAGGTAACAACAACGTAAAAGTGACAAAGGTAACAACAACGTAAAAGTGACACAGGTAACAACAATTTAAAAGTGACAAAGGTAACAACAACGTAAAAGTGAGACAGGTAACAACAACTTTAAAGTGAGACAGGTAACAGCAACGTAAAAGTGAGACAGGTAACAACAACGTAAAAGTGAGACAGGTAACAACAACTTAAAAGTGAGACAGGTAACAACAACGTAAAAGTGAGACAGGTAACAACAACTTTAAAGTGAGACAGGTAACAACAACGTAAAAGTGAGACAGGTAACAACAACGTAAAAGTGACAAAGGTAACAACAACGTAAAAGTGACACAGGTAACAACAACTTAAAAGTGAGACAGGTAACAACAACGTAAAAGTGACAAAGGTAACAACAACGTAAAAGTGACACAGGTAACAACAACTTAAAGTGAGACAGGTAACAACAACTTAAAAGTGAGACAGGTAACAACAACTTAAAAGTGACACAGGTAACAACAATTTAAAAGTGAGACAGGTAACAACAACTTAAAAGTTAGACAGGTAACAACAACTTAAAAGTTAGACAGGTAACAACAACTTAAAAGTGAGACAGGTAACAACAACTTAAAAGTTAGACAGGTAACAACAACTTAAAAGTTAGACAGGTAACAACAACTTAAATGTTAGACAGGTAACAACAACTTAAAAGTGAGACAGGTAACAACAACTTAAAAGTTAGACAGGTAACAACAATTTAAAAGTGATACAGGTAACAAAAACTTAAAAGTGAAAATGTTTCTTGTTGTCTGTTAAAGCAAGACTAAAATCATTCATGTTCAGACCATTATCCTACTAGTGCTAGCCATGATTTCAACATTCAATTTTACAAAAGACAACTCTGAATTACTTGCACTATAGTTGGACCTGGAATGCGATTGTCCCCACGTGAGCAAATACTTTAACGCTAAATTCTACAATTATATTCATCACGCTCATCACATTTAATTCTTTGTTATTCCTTTTGCGGTGCTATCTCTTATCGAAAGATCCAGTTGAATCATCATCATCATCATCATCATCATTATCAAGTGCCGGGCCTGCTGGTGTAGGTGATCATGTCTCTCCACAACTTTCGATCCTGACAGTTATTTATCATTTCTCTTGTTGACCTTCTGCCAAGCAATTCTCTGAAGCTGTCTGGTATCTTTTCTCTTTGCTTCCCTCTATCTCTTCGTCCCTCAATTTTCCCAATTGTTACAATATATTCCAGTTGTTCTTTTCTCATTACATGGCCAAAAAAATATGATTGCTTCTTACTAATATGTTATCCATTTGAATAAAAATACCAAATGAAAGTAATCCATTCGAGAAGAGAGTATTGAGTTTATAAAGTTTATATGGGTGTGTTAACCCTACAATTACAAAAACTTTCTGCTTTCTCCACTGTATCCGTTGTCTCATTGGAACTTTCACTTCTACCAATACCTAAAGCTGGACATACATATGTTGGGTTGTGGTGGAGCAGGAAAGAAAGGATTTTTTTTTTAATCTTAGAACAAAATTGCAATATTTTATTACAATTATGCAGATATTTATTAGCAATAATAAAATATAACAAGGAGAACTCTACATCCATTGATATAAAAAAAAGGAGTAATACAAGGATGCATCCTATCACCAAGCTTCTTCAATCTATACACTGAGCAAATCTTTAAAAACATCATATAGATGCCAGGCCTACAAATTAATGGAAAGATAATCAATAACCTAATATATGATGATGATACTGTACAACTAGCAGAAAAGCCTAAAGATCTACAACAATTACTTAATGAAATAAACATGACAAGCAAAAATATGGACTACATATGAATATTAAAAAGACTAAAACTATGATTATAAACAAAGACAATTCTCAAGGCTTACAATTAAATATCAAAGTTGAAGGAATACATCTGGAGACAGTCCAGAGCTACAACTACCTGGGACATACTATAACCAGTAATGGAAAATGTACAAATGAAATAAACAAAAGAATAGGTTTGGCAAAAAGTAATTGTAATGCCATGAAAAATATACTAACATAAAAACAAATAACACCAGGGCTAAAACTAAAAATAGCAAAATGTTACATCTTCTCAATATTCCAGTATGGTGCAGAAACATGGACATTAGACAAGAAAACAGAACAGAAAATTGAAGCCTTTCAAATGTGGATTTATAGAAGAATAGGTAGAATTTGATGGAAAGAAAAGAAAACAAACGATGAAGTTTTAAAACAACTGAAAATTAAAAGAGAACTACTAAATACAATTAAGACAAGTAAAAGTAAAGTAATGGCAAAACAAAGACCAATCTTTATGACAATGACTGCACACATACACACAATTGAGAAGTGGAACCTCTGTTTACTGGTATCTGAACTTTGACACGTCCCAGAAGACTCACACCATTCGAATTTATCATCGAGCTAGCACTATGATTCGGGTAAAGAATGACACTCCAAAGGCTTTCTCTGACAGTGGCGGTGTAGTGTTCCAGTATAATGATATATCATACCCAAATATTTCTGTGAACACTATTGTAGTCACCATACAAGCGACAATGGCACACCGTAAGTTTGAGTTCTCACCGACCTTTTCGCAGAACGAGAGTGCACTGACGGTGTGTGAGGTGCAAACATTTACAGACACCTATTGTCTGGACGGGCATTCTTGGTCGTTTTGTACAGTGTGTGGTGGGAGTAGCAAAGGCTGCACCTTCATCATCGGTACGTGTCACTTCAACTGTTCACATGGGATTTATGGACACGACTGCTCCGGGTCTTGTCTTAGTGCCAGGTCCTTATGTGAGGAAAATCCGGAAAATGCCAACATTGCAAACATCCTGGCTATACCTGTGATGACACTTGTTCTGATGTTGGGTTACAGTGTTGTAATAATTTTGGGTTACAGTGCGAACAGACGTGTTCTGATGGCTGTGACATCATATGTGACACAGAAAGAGCAGACTGTACGCGCAAGGAAGCGTACTACGGGCCAGACTGCACTCTCAAATGTCCTGACCACTGTTTCAACGACACCTGTGAACAGTCAACCGGAATCTGTTCCTGCAAGGGAACGTTCTACGGGTCAGACTGCACTCTCAAATCTCCGTACAACTGTTTGGACGATATCTGTTAAAAGTTCATGGGGGCCGGCGTCTCGTATGTCGATGATCCCCACGTTAAGAAGAGTCTGCTGACTAAAACAAACCCAAACATATGGATACCTTAATGTGTACTGGATATTTTCTTTCTGTGCTGGACATGGTTCATTCCTTGGTGTGTTTCATTGCTAGCCAAGGCTCATATCTTGGCTTGTGTGTGTGTGCTGGCCATGGCTCATATCTTGGTGTGTGTCATGTTAGTCATATCTCATATCTTGGAGTGTCCGTGTTAATCATATCTCATATCTTTAAGTGTGTATGTGTTTAGTCATATCTCATATCTTAGTGTGTATCTGTGTTAGTCATGTGTCATATCTTTGTGTTTGGGGCTAGTGATATCTCATATCTCTGTGTGTATGTTTATGTTAGTCATATCTCATATCTTTGTGTGTGCATGTCTGTGTATGTCAAATCTCATATCCTTGTGTTTGCATGGCTATGCTAGTCACATCTCATATCATTGTGTGTGCCTATCTATGTTGGTCATATCTCATATCTTTGTGTGCATGTCCATGTTAGACATGTGTAATTTCTTTGTGGGTGCATGTCTATGTCAGTCATATCTCATATCTTTATGTGCATGTTTATGTTAGTCATGTGTTATATATCTTGATGTATGCCAGTGTTAGTCATGCCTCGTATCGCTATGTGCATGTATGTGTTTGTCACATCTCATATCTTTGTGTGTGCGTGTCTGTGTTAGTCACCTCTAGTGACTCGGGCAGATGGTGCTCGTAAACCTGGGAGGGCCGACCATCTAAGGGCAGAATCCCCCTACAGAAAAGATCACCTGCTGCCTTGCAGGAAGATTGGGGACAATCAAAGGCTAGGGAAAGCAAACCTGAATAAAATGCTGGCTGAAATCGGATGCACTGGGCCACTGGCGCAGAACACAGTGCAACGTTTTTAACGGGTGTTCAATCAGAGTGGATCTGGCAGACTCTAATTGTGATGTTCTGTTTTTAACACACCTAACCTGACAGCTGAGTTCATGTGAGGAGCTGGAATCCTACTCTGATTGGGTCCTGATCGCAGAGAGAGAGAAGTAAAAGTAAAGTAAAGTACCTCCGTCACGCCAAGTGGCGTATAGGGAAATATGGTGTTAGTGACCCTATATTTTACAGACCTTCAGCACGTGATTTTTGGGGTAATGTGGTCAGTATTACGCCCATACTGTTTTACTTTCCCAGAAAAAAATCCGGTACTCATTTAAGGCCGGGTGAACCCGGAAGCCGTCGGTTGGGATCGAACCCAACCCCTTGTCCGTGGTAGTCCAGTTCACTAACCACTGAGCTATCGCGGCTCAATTAAGACAAGACAAATGAAATTTTTGGGGCACATTAAAAGACACAACAGCCTACTAAAAGTAATACTGGAAGGGAAAATACAAGGTAAAAGAGGCAGAGGCAGACCAAGACTAACATGGACGAGTAACATCAAAAGATGGACAAGTCAATCTATGACAACTTGCACCATCAAAGCAAGAAACTGAGTGGAATGGCGACCCATGGTAGCCAACCTTCGTTGCGGAGAAGACACTAGATGATGAATGATGAGAACAAAATTGGTATCACTGTACCTTTAGTTTGATAAAACACACAACAAAATTGGTATCACTGTAGCTTTAGTTTGATAAAACACACAACAAAATTGGTATCACTGTAGCTTTAGTTTGATAAAACACACAACAAAATTGGTATCACTGTACCTTTAGTTTGATAAAACACACAACAAAATTGGTATCACTGTAGCTTTAGTTTGATAAAACACACAACAAAATTGGTATCACTGTACCTTTAGTTTGATAAAACACACAACAAAATTGGTATCACTGTAGCTTTAGTTTGATAAAACACACAACAAAATTGGTATCACTGTAGCTTTAGTTTGATAAAACACACAACAAAATTGGTATCACTGTAGCTTTAGTTTGATAAAACACACAACAAAATTGGTATCACTGTACCTTTAGTTTGATAAAACACACAACAAAACTGGTATCACTGTAGCTTTAGTTTGATAAAACACACAACAAAATTGGTATCACTGTAGCTTTAGTTTGATAAAACACACAACAAAATTGGTATCACTGTAGCTTTAGTTTGATAAAACACACAACAAAATTGGTATCACTGTAGCTTTAGTTTGATAAAACACACAACAAAATTGGTATCACAGTACCTTTAGTTTGATAAAACACACAACAAAACTGGTATCACTGTAGCTTTAGTTTGATAAAACACACAACAAAATTGGTATCACTGTAGCTTTAGTTTGATAAAACACACAACAAAATGTTGCGATGCTGCGGCCTACGTTTGAAACTCTGTTAGAACGTAGACAAAACATAGAACCAGAAATGTGAAACTCAAAAGTAAACATAAAAAATGGTGTGTAAATGATAATACTAAGAATGAAAAATGTAAAGCATTGAACAATTATCTCCCGTAATTAGTTCGATGACCAAAAAATTGAACAGAGTAAATCCCCCTCCCCCCTTTTTAAAAAAAAAAAAATTTAAAGGGTAAATAAGGCACAGAAAGCTAAAAAAACATTTGTTTTAAAAAATAAATAAGTATAGGCAATAAGAAAATCATGGAATGAATAATAATTTATTTACAATGTTGTTGCAATAGCTAACGAAAATCAACGAAAACACAAGTGCAATGCCTAGCATTAAAATACATTTATTTCAAATGAAAGAGCGTCTAGGAGCCAACACCCCAGCCAGTGACCTTCTGACGGAGACTTGAACTTGTAATGATTTGCGTGCATGGAGCCAGAAACAGGGAGCTCCATCCACATGAAGCGTCTGTGATGTGACAAGCAGCAGAGTGTGCTCATGGCAACTTGTGATCGATCTGTGTGTGTCTGGAGCTATTGATTTCTGCACGGCCATATATAAACATATCGCATTAGTATGTTCTTTGTATGCAGCACTTGATGTTTGTATACAAATGAAAGATAGACACGAAGGTGACGCAGGATATAACACGTCACCAGCTGTCTCCATATACTTTAAGTAGACGTTAAAAGTTCCTACAGCGACCATTTTTGAACACACGCTTATGTATGATATATATGTATATACATTTGCCATATATCACTCTATGTCACAAATAATGTATTCTATTCTCTACTCCTATATGAAGCCTACATTTTCATATTTAATTAATAAGTATGTACATATGCCAAATATAGGTGAAAGTTTAATATATGTATAACTGTATGTAAAACTCAATCCTGTTTATGTCACATTTTTATATGTTTATATGAAACTATTCAGCATATGTCACATACTTCTCTATGAATGTCACACTCTCATTTGTATATACATGTATCACATTTTTTAACTTTTCTGTATATAACATATTATCTGTTGCTGTAATAGCACATTCTCTTACATTCTCATAACAACCTCGCCTCTGTATATGTTAAACTCTCCCTTGTATAACCCCTACCACCCCCGTCCACCTAACCACGAATATCACATTCCTCCATGTATACGTCAACACTTTCCTAACACTAAACTAATGCCGATACATTGCTATTCTCCCAGTTACATGCAAATAAATCCTAAATAAAGTCTAATTTAGCGAGATTATGCAGAAACACATACCCGAATAAAATATTTGTCTCTTCATTGATTTCAATAGATCAGCACAACAGTGAGTTTTGCGAACATCGGCACAACTCTTTCTCACTGTCCGCGTTCTGTGCCAGCTATAGCTTCTATAATACACGTCCTGCACGTAACAAGGGATTCAGTGCCAATACTGGACTTTACAATTACAAAGGGACACAGCAGAAGGGCGTAGCTTCCCAGGTATGATGTTCATGGCTTGCATCATTATTAATTTTATTGTTAATATTTATAACAAATGAGTCGAGGAGTTCTATTTACAACCACTTTCATTAGGTGGCGACGAAAGCCCGTACTAATGAATTATATAGCTAGATGATTAAACACGCTTATTTGGGGAGTAGTCTACAGGAACTATGTCGACCTCACAACAGGAAAGACCCGAATTCAAAGCCCAGAATTTTCTTTGGTGGTGTTTTTCTTTTTCAAAAAAAGTAAAAATTAATCCGTGGTCTCTTTATAACCTTACCCTCCCCAGAGGTCTTGGGTCGTGAGATTCGATGTCTAGCCTTCTCGGATAACGACAATAAACAGGAGGTCCCGTGTACACTTACGCACGTTAAAGAACCCTTGGCAGTTAAAATCGAAAAGAGTAGGTCATAAATATGGCCGCTGCCCGTTCTGTCAGCACAAACCGACCCACATTGTGGATCCCGGGCCTTGCTACGGAGTTTGTGTACATGGACCAAGATTCTCTTCGAATTTTCTCGAGAGGGATATCGGAGCAGCTATGCAGTGTCTAATATGCAGTGATATTTAAGATCATAACAACAACAACAACAATAACAAAGTGGCTTATTTTCGTATCAGTTACTTGTGCGATTGCATAAAATGCATCAGAACTGTACCAGCTTAAATAATCACATATCATAAATATATTGTTACTTTCATTTTCTGTATCCATTTCCCTTTCCAGTGATGTATAACATACCGCATTTATCTCAATTATTGTATGAAGTAGTCCAATGAAAAATGTTTACTTTGACAATTTTTGAAACAGGAAAAATTAATCTGGTCCGAACCTAAAAATAACGTGTTTCCTGTTCTGGACCAGAAAGGGTTAATAAATGATGTCACAGTAAACATAACTCAAAGACAAGGAACTTTGTCAGAAATACAGATGACAGAAAATTATAAATACTAAACTACTGCCATAGCACAATGTTAGTTCAGTCTACAGTGATGACTATTCTACTGTAAAGCTGTTTAAACATCAGTCTGTTTATTACACTATCTTGTTTTCATTGCATAGTTAAAAAAAAAAAAAAAAAAAGTAAAGTACCCCCGTCGCGCCAAGTGGCGTATAGGAAATATGGTGTTAGTGACCATAAATTTTACAGACCTTCGGCACATGATTTTGGGGTAATGTGGTCAGTATTACACCCATGCCGCTTTACTTTCCCAGAAAGAAAATCCGGTACCCATTAAAGGCTGGGTGAACCGGAGCCGTCGATTGGGATCGAGCCCTACCTCTTGTCCTTTGTAGTCCATTTCACTAACCACTGAGCTATCGCGGCTGTTTTCACTACATACCCTCGTATATTGATATCTTTTCTTTTTCTTACCTTCCTAGTTTGCCTTTCAGCGTCGAGTGGATATATAGCTTGTGTTTTTTTGCTCTATTTTTGGTCGCACTTAATGTTATGTTTTGTTGTGTTTGTAATATCCCTTTGGCTGGCAACCCGTCTAGAAGAAGGGAAACTTCGACCACAAAACCCTCCACTACCTTGTGGACTAGTTTCTAGTTAGAATCGAAGGTTATGGGAGTACACCCAGAGTAAAAATCCGGAGGGAGGGACCCTAAGGCAGTGGACGGCGTTAATCGTCTTTCTGGCATCCCCTGCACCTTCTTTCAATTCCGAACGTATGGACTTTGTCCCTCCTTCGGAAATCCTTGAAACGAAGTCGAGAGGGGGATAGTGCGACTGGGTAAAGCACTATCTCCATATCCTGTGCCCAGGCAGAGTAGGCAAAGTGAAATGAGGAAGAAAGCACCAATGTTTAAACTTGGCACATGGAACGTAAGGACCATGTGCCCTGGACTTACTAAAACAAGCACACTGAAAGAAGGACAAATTAGAACAACAGCACTCATAGATAAAGAACTAAATAGGCTACATGTTGATATTGCTGCCCTACAAGAAACAAGACTCTCAGACTGTGGTTCTGTAAAGGAAGAAAACTATACCTTTTTCTGGCAAGGCCTAAGCCCCGAAAAACCACGTATACATGGAGTAGGCTTTGCTGTACATAACAAACACATAAACTCCATAACCACGCCAAAAGGAGTGTCTGAACGCTTGATGATACTCCAGCTACATACGAAGAGTGGATCAATAAATATCATTAGTGCCTATGCACCAACGTTGGCTACATCAGACGAAGAGAAAGACAACTTCTACCAACAACTGCAAATGACCATTGACTCACTTCCAAAAGAGGAACTATTATACTTACTCGGTGATTTCAATGCACGCACAGGATCTGATCAGCAATATTGGCCAACATGTCTAGGACACCACGGCATTGGAAAAATCAACGGAAATGGCCAGCGACTCCTAGAATTCTGCTCAAATAACCACCTATGTGTAACAAATACATACTTTAATGTGAAACACAAGCATAAAGTAACATGGCGTCATGCTAGAAGTGGTCACTGGCACCAACTAGACCTAGTTCTTACACGTAGGCAGTCTTTAAATAACATCAGAATAACACGAACATATCACAGTGCAGACTGCAACACAGACCACGCTCTAGTCATTAGTAAGATCAAAGCCAGAAGTAGTCGTATCTACAAATCAAGAGAGCCTGCAGCAGCCAAGATCAACATCACAGCGACAAAAACCACACCAACCGAAGATATTTTTAGATCCAAGTTTGATGAACTGGTAGAAGAAGTAGAAGATGCATCAAGTGTGGATGACAACTGGTGCTCCCTGAGAACACACATCTATAACTGCGCTCTATCTACCTACGGCCAGAAACGGTTCTCAAAGAACGACTGGGTCGAAGAAAATGCAGCAAGACTAGACCCACTAATAGCTAATAAGAAAAAGGCTTTACTGAACTTCAATAATAATCCCAATCAAATCACCAAGGATCAGCTCAAACATGCGCAAGCCACCCTACAACGCGAAGCAAGAAGATGCGCAAACGAATACTGGAACAATCTATGCTCTGAAATACAGAAAGCCTCAGACAGGGGCGACTCAAAAACCATGCATGACAATATAAAAAAGGCCCTTGGACCAAAAATAGCAAAATTAGCCCCCCTAAAATCCAAGTTTGGAGAACCTATTACTGACAAGGGACAACAAATGCAAAGATGGGTTGAACACTACTCTAATCTATACAGTGACGACAGACCAGCAAACACAGCTCTAGCACAATCAATACCCAAATATCCTACAATGTTTGAACTGGATGTTGAGCCTACTATGAACGAACTTGCTGACGCTATAAATGCCCTCTCAAGAGGAAAAGCTGCAGGAAATGACAACATTCCCACAGATGTACTAAAGGACAACCTAAGCGTACTACTTCCACACCTATACAAACTGCTAATTAAATGCTGGAGAAACGGAGAAATACCTCATGATATGAGAAATGCTAAGATTATAACGCTGTACAAGAATAAAGGAGACAGGGGTGACTGCAACAATTACAGAGGCATTTCTCTCCTTAGCACAACAGGCAAAGCTTTTGCTAGAGTCGTACTTAATCGCCTGCATAGACTTGCAGAACGGGTGCTTCCCGAGTCCCAATGCGGTTTCAGACCCGGGAGATCAACCATAGATATGATCTTCACTCTTAGACAACTGCAGGAAAAATGTCGGGAACAAAATATGCCGCTCTATATTGCCTTTGTGGATCTCCCACAAAGGCATTCGACACAGTAAACAGAGATGGTCTCTACAAGGTGTTAGAAGGCATAGGCTGCCCTCCTAAATTACTTAGGCTGATAATTTCCTTCCATGAAGACATGAATGGCCAAGTCCATTTTGATGGGAGTCCATCAGAGAATTTCAAAGTCAACAAAGGAGTGAAACAGGGATGTGTCCTCGCCCCCACCCTTTTTGGTATATTTTTTGCTGCCCTCCTAAATTACACCTTCGAAAACAGCTCAGGAGATATTTACATTCGCACAAGACCAGATGGCTCACTGTTTAACCTAGCACGACTAAGAGCAAAAACCAAAACAAATGTTGCCCTACTTAAAGAATTTTTATTTGCTGACGATGCAGCCCTAGTCGCTCATAGTGAGGCCACCCTACAGTCGCTGATCAACAACCTGGATAAAGCATGCGACCTTTTTTCACTGTCAATTAATGTTCAGAAGACAGTAATACTAAATCAAGGTGACTTCAAACCTATATCTATTACTCTAAAAGACTGCCCACTAGAATCAGTACAGAAATTTACATATCTTGGATCCACAGTTACGCAAACCATCTCTCTTGATGAAGAAATAAACTGTCGAATTGGTAAGGCAGCTACGACCTTCGGCAAACTCACAAAAAGGGCATGGAACAACACGAAACTAACTCAAAAGACTAAACTCTTAATATATCAAACTTGTGTGCTTAGCACACTACTATATGGATCCGAAACCTGGACAACATACTCAAACCAGGAAAAAAGACTAAATGTCTTCCACATGCGATGTCTCCGCAAAATAATGCACATCAAATGGCAAGACAAAATAACCAACTTAACTGTCCTGCAACGTGCTAAGACCCTAACAATCATGTCGATGCTCAGAAGTCGAAGGCTAAGATGGCTGGGGCATGTCCAACGGATGGAAGAAAAACGCATTCCTAGGCAAATACTATATGAAGAGCTAAAACACGGAAAACGACAAATCGGCAGACCTAAACTACGATATAGAGATATCTGCAAATCATCTCTGAAAGACTTCGCCATCTGTGAAAACGACTGGCAACATCTGGCAAGTGATCGCACATCATGGAGAGCACGTATAAGGAACGGTATAACAACATTTGAGACTGTTCTAAGACAGGACTTAGAAGAGAAGAGACTCATGAAAAAGGATGGTAAACCCTGTGGACCAGCGAGCCTGACCTGTTCATTATGTGACCGCGTGTGTTTGTCAAACATTGGTAGAATTAGCCACGAGAGAAGCTGTTCGGCAAAAACAATACCTCAAAAAAATACGCAATAGCCTCCACTAGACCGTCTGACAAGACGAAAAGGGCCATATATATATAATATCCCTCAAATGCGTCTTTGTGTGTGTGTGTTTAGTACTTGGGTATGGTGATCTAGTGTGGCAGTATTTTTTTGTTGACTCGTTGAGTTGTGCTTTGATCTTCCTGGCTTATTGTGTAGCCAAACGATTACATCTGCTATTTCTCCATGTTTTTAAAGGCCGAAATTATTCCTAGGATTGTAATGACTTCTTCACTTCAAACCAAATATCTCGCACGCTGTTTCCCGTATTATGTCTGTCAAATTTAATTCCAGAATTAGTTGCTTTTCTTATCGTTCTTCAGTTTAGCGTCTAGGTCTGGTTCCTGGTAGCAAAAAGGTGGAATGAAGATGGTCCCATTCTTGATGGACAGTAGCAGTACCGTCTGTCCGATTACTTTGCAAGCTTTGTTGCATTTTAAAAGCTTTGTTGCTATTTCCACTACTTGCGAATTATCGTTTGTCACTATACTTCCTAGTTGCCGTCTATTGTTAAGCTTATGTTCTGTTTTTATTTTGATTTTCATAACTTATGTATTGTTGATATTGATTTTCATGTTGTTACTGTGTTAATAATTATCTGTATCATGTACCATACCAGTTGGCGTAGCGATCATTTCCCTCCACAATCTTCTATCTACAGTGCATCATATCAGTTCTGTTGTTGACTGTTTTCCATGCCATGACACCAAGCTATCCAGTATTTTTTCTCTTTTTCGTCCGCGATCTCTCTTTCCTTTTATTTTGCCAGTTGTAACCAAGTATTCCAACTTTCCTCTTCTCATGATGTGCCCGAAAATTGTTCATATTTTCTTTCTCATATTTCTTAGGAGCTCCCTTTTTGTGTTTGCCTCTATGAGAATTTCCTCATTAGTCGTTTTAGCTGTCTAGGGAACTTTCAACATTCTGCTGAAAAATCCCATCTCTTCTATGTTTCGCTACCATAGGTTAGAATTGGCTCTATACAGCACTGATGAACTCTCTTTCTCGCTTCCATTGGCATAGATCTAAATTCAACTTCATAAATCTATTTATCTTTTACAGTAAGTCTTCTATTTATCCGTGCAATTAGTGTCGTCTGACCTCTTGTGAATATCGATGTCAATTGCACTTAAAAGAGTTCTATCTTTTAATCGAGATTGACACAGTTATAGAAATAACGTTTAACTGGTAAAAATGACGTCATCCAAGTTGAGATCACTCGAGTGGCCTCCTGTCTTTCTTGTCAATAATCAATGCCTGCATTATAGAAATGTTCTCCATTCAATGTGCTTAGCTTTTTATGTTGCTGAAACTAGTCTATCAGCTTTTTATCGTACGCTGATTTAGGACAACAATATTCAGATTTTATTTTTATAGTTTCTGTCCTTTGCTCCTTTTTTCTGACAGTTGAAGCAGGAAGCTTTCAACTACAAACAAGCAATATTTATTTCTATATTGGGGGAGGGAGGTGGGGGGGGATACAGTTTACCTTGCGGATCCCTATCAAGATTTTATATGTGTCTATATATATATATATATATATATATATATATATATATATATATATCACCTTGTTGTAATCGTAAAATGACATATTAGTTCACATTTTTAAAACCTTTTACAACATTTATAAATGAAGATGACCTTAGTTTAACATATTCCCCTCATTCTTAAATTTATTTTTTTTTAATGGCAGTGGTTTCAGAATGTGATATCACACACACAAGTGTGACTTCTAACCTAATTAATTATCGTATCAATTATACCTTAGTAGAATAATGCTGTGATTACTAATTGTTGTTGTTGTTTGTGTTTTTTTTTTCAAAAGACTGACAATTTGGAAACTTTCGGAAGTGGAATGTCAATCTTTTAACAATAAATATTTTCACAATTTGAGTTATAACTTCTTATAATCTATTTGAATCTACAACGGAGAAAGTATTTCCATTTTGTATTTCTGAATAAAGACAAATCAGCAACACAACTAAAATATCAATGACAAACACCTGTGACGTATGTATGTATGTATTTATGTATGTATGTATGTATGTATGTATGTATGTATGTATGTATGTATGTGTGTGTATGTATGTATGTACGTATGTCTGTATGTATGTACGTACGTATGTATGTATTTAGGTATATGTGTATGTGCTTATGTATGTATGCATGTACGTATGTACCTATCGATGTATGTATGTATACACATATGTATGTAACTTGAGATTCAACTAGTCAATTTCATGCCGTCTCTTTTCTCCAGTTTTCTTACATTCTTGTTTCTTCTAATTTTAACTTAATTGTTATATGTTATGTCGATTTGTTATATACCTTCTGGCATCGTCTCCATGTGTTACGTACTATCTCTGCAAATAATTCCCCCCAGTATTTGTTACTGATGGAAGATTCACTCAGGGATGTATACCAGACGACTTTGTATCTCGTTTTTGTTCTACCCAAAGGCAGTATCCTATCGATAAGCTCCCCAAACAATAATTGCCTGGGGATGCGATTATTGTAGACTCTTCTAACATGTCTAAGCCACCTTAATCATCGATACCTGACTGTTGCCATAAAGGATAGAAGCTTAGAATGCTGAACACTTGTAAGTTGGCTACTATGTCCTGCCATCTGATGTTCATTTAAAAAAATAAGTAGAAAACGTTGAAGCTAGTTAGTATTTTTTGTGATTTGAATTATAGCGATAGACATAACAAGACCATTGTTATTAGTAACAGCAACAATAGCAATATCGACAGTAAAAAAGGATAAGTTTGTTGAGTTCGCCTTGTTGCAGGAGCTACTGAGTTAAGTGCTCACCGCGAGCTGTGCACTAGTAGTGTATTATCGTATATATGACCAATAAAATCGACTAATAGCCGTCTGCGCCGGTCGATGGTGAACGGCGCTCGCAACTAACGCTGCTGCCTCCGAGTGTGTCGCCGATGAAATTTTTGTTTTTGTTTATTAAGACCCTTGGCGCTAACTTTCGAGTAATCGCCAAAAGTAGGTTGTCTAGTGTGTCGTGATGGGTGTATGGAGGTTGTCTAGCGTGTCAAGATGGGTGTATGTAGCTTGTCTAGTGTGTCATGATGGATGTATAAAGGTTGTCTAGTGTGTCGTAATGGATGTATGCAGAGTGTATAGTGTGTCATAATGGGAGGACGCAGGTTATCTAGTATGTCATGATGGATGTATGTAAGTTGTCTAGTGTGTCGTGACAGATGTATGCAGGGTGTGTAGTGCGTCATAATTGGAGTATGCAGGTTATCAAGTGTGTCTTGATGGATGTTTGTAGGTTATTTAGCGTATCATGATGGGTGTATGCAGGTTGTCTAGTATGTCGTGATTAATGTATGTAGATTGTCTGGTGTGTCATGATGATTGTATGTATGTTGTCTAGTGTGACATGATGGATGTATGCCGGTCGTCTAGTGTCATGATGGTTGTATGTAGGTTTCTAGTGTGTCGTGACGGGTAAATACCGGTTGTCTAGTGTGTCGTGATAGGTTATGGAGGTTGCGAGTATATCATACTTTAATCATCCAATAAGAAAAAACGAAGAAAGAATACATTCAACACTGCTTACTACAACTACTTTAAACACATAACATCAATAAAATTGAATAACCTTTTATCGATAAGCATTAACATACTTTAAGAGAAAACAAAAATATTCCAACTTACAGTGTAAAAGATAGTCTCAATCCTATAGACGGAACAGTAGTATGACTTTCCTTGAATCAACCAAACTTATAACACAAAATCTCTCACGAGACTAGTTTAAATATAATCTGGTAACAGATGTTTAAATTATCCAATCAGAGAAAAGCATTAGTATGGGAGGCGGAGCAAAGAAACTGATTGACATCTCGATTAACCAATCAGAAAAGAGCATTATCATGGGAGACGGAGCAAAGAAATGACTGACCTCTGAATTATAACCAATCAAAGAAAGCGCATTAGGCGAAGCATATGTAGTGCCTGTCGGGTCAGCGGTGGGGGAAAATAATGTGGGGTGGTGGGTTACTTGAACTCGATTTTACCCCTGAGGCAATACCAGAGGAGTTATATGACCTCATTTTGACCCCTGAATGCGTTAATACCAATGTTTCCCACTTCAACGAATGACAGATATCATTGAAGGTGATTACGACAGCTCAGAACACTTAGTAACAAAGACCAAAACGTTACTCCCAAACCCACGAAAAGCTTAGACGTTGGAGTTCCATATCTTTATCACTTCAACGAATGACAGACAACAGTAAAGGTGAACATTACAGGTAAGAAATCTTAGTTCCAATCCCTAAAATTTCGACTCATAGTCACAAACTTGGACACAAAACCGTAAAAACTCTAGTCCCAAAGTCAAAATAGTTAGACACGAAAGGCCAAAATGGTATATTCAAAGTCCAAAAAAGTTATAAAAAAAAACAAATAATTTATCACCAAAACAGAAAAAAATTCATCAGATTTTCAAAAGGATAAACTGAAAACCCTAAAAATCTAGTTCCAAAGTCACACAAATTAGACACTAAAGGCCAAAAGGTATATTTAAAGTCCAAAAATAGTTCAAAAGACAAATAATTTAACACCAAACCCCATAATTTCGACTCATAATCACAAACTTGGACGCAAAAACCTAAATACTTAGGCCCAAAGTCAAAATAGTTAGACACGAAAGGCCAAAAAGGTATATTCAATGTCCAAAAAGTTAGTCTAAAAGACAAATAATTTAACACCAAGACACAAAAATTTCATCAGATTGTCAAAAATATTAACTAAAAACCCTAAAAATCTAGTCCCAAAGTCACACAAATTAGACACTCAAGGCGAAAAGGTATATTTAAAGCCCACAAAATACTTCAAAAGACAAATAAAGCCGAAGACAGCACATAGGGCACAACCAAAATCTCAAAAACAGAAACCTTGCGTGCCAAAGTGGCACATATTACAGAGATCACTGCTCTAAAATATATGGCGTGTTTCCATAACAATACTTTTTATAATGACACTTGGCGTAGCCACCAAAAATGGCCAGGGGTAAGAAACATAAAAGTGCTATTTTAAGCAAAATCTTGTCTTTTAGTGGGTTATGGCAGGAGTGTAACTTACGTGTTTGGTAATACTATCGTTTAGTTGAGTTATAGCAGGGGACGTAACTTTCATGGTTTGAGGTACTTTTCTTAGCAGAGTTGTAACAGGGGCGAGACCTTTAAGTAAAGCATTTCAATGAGGCGTTTTTAGTGTGTTTTGTTTTTTCTAGTGTTGTATAAATATTTTCATTAATCATTTAGACTAACTATTATCATGTGCAAAATTTTTAGTAGATTCGAATTAATTATTAGGGTTTTCTCAACTGTATTAAAGTCTTTGGTTGATAAGTGGACACGTTGGTATTGTCTCATAGGTGAAAATAGAATTTTAGTAACTCATCCGGTATTGCATCATAGGCCAAATCTATTTTTATTAACTCATCAGGTATTGCATAAGTGGTCAATTCTATTTTTAGTAACACCTCCACCCCATTGCCATCACTGATAGGTGCCAGGGCGGAGTTTTAGTAGTAAAAATAACACTGCTGTGAATCTTGTAATCAGACATAGGTTTACAGTTGTTGACGACGAATGTGGGTCGCGCCTTCAAACACATAAAAGTAAGTGTTATTTTAGTTCTTTAATATTATAGTATGTTACTTAGCAACGTATTTTCGATAAGTTGATTGCTTAATTTCGATAATTTGTGAATCTCGTTTGTATCATAGGTCAAAATTTATTTTTAGTGACTTAGCATGTCAAAATCAAGACATACTAGACAGCCTGCATTTTCAACTTTTTGCTTATGAGACGAGATGTTTGTGTTTTGGGGTTAAATTATTTTGTCTTTAGGACTTTGGGTATAAATGTTTCGCCTTTTGTGTGTAACTAGTATCACTTTGGACCTAAATTTTAGGGTTTTGAGTTCAGCCTTTTGCTTATGAGACGAAATGTTTGTGTTTTCTGGATAAATTAATTTGTCTTTTGGGGTAAATTTTAAGGACTTTGGCTATGACTTTTCGCCTTTTGTGTGTAACTAGTTTTAGTTTGGACCTAAGTGTTAAGGTTTTGAGTTCATCTTTTTGAAAATCCGATGAAATTTTTGTGTTTTGGTGTTAAATTATTTGTCTTTTGGACTAACTTTTTGGACTTTGTATAAACCTCTTTGCCCTTTCGTGTCTAACTATTTTGACTTTAGGCCAAAATTTGTAGGCTTTTGCGTCGAAGTTTGTGACTATGAGTCGAAATTTAAGGGTTTGGTGTTACATTATTTGTCTTTTGAACTATTTTTTTGACTTTAAATATACCTTTTAGGCCTTTCGTGTCTAACTATTTTGACTTTGGGCCTAGATTATTTAGGATTTTGCATCCAAGTTTGTGACTATGAGCCTAAATTTTAGGGTTTGGTGTTAAATTATTTGTCTTTTTTGACTAACTATTTTTTGGACTTTAAATATACCTTTTGACCTTTAGTGTCTAATTTGTGTAACTTTTGGACTAGATTTTTAGGGTTTTCAGTTCATCTTTTTGAAAATATGATGAATTTTTGTGTTTTAGTTTTAAATTATTTGTCTTTTTGATTAACTTTTTTGGACTTTGAATGTACCTTTTTGGCCTTTCGTGTGAACTATTTTGACTTTGGGCCTACATTTTTAGGGTTAAGTGTCTAAGTTTGTGACTATGAGTCGAAATTTTGGGGTTTGGAACTAAGATTTCTTACCTGTAATGTTCACCTTTACTAGTTTCTGTCATTTGTTGAAGTGATAAAGATAAAAGGTAATTCAATTTTATTAATGTTAATGTGTTTAAAGTAGTTGTAGTAAGCAGTGTTGAATGTATTATTCCTTTGTTTTTTCTTATTGGATGATTAAAGTATGATATACTAGACAACCTTCATCTACCCATCACGACACACTAGACAACCGGCCTACACCCGTCACGACACACTAGACAACCAACATACAACCATCATGACACTAGACAACCGACATGCAGCCATCATGTCACATTAGACAACATACATACAATCATCATGACACACCAGACAATCTACATACTTCCATCTCTACACACTAGACAACCTACATACACCTATCATGACGCACTAGACAACCTACACACAACCATCATGTCACACTAAACAATATACATACAATCATCATGACACATCAGGCAACCTACATATGTCCATCATGATACACTAGACAACCTCCATACACCCATCACGACACACTAGACAACATACTTTTGGCGATTACTCGTAAGTTAGCGCCAAGGGTTTTAAAAAACAAAAATTGCATCGGCAACACCCCCCGGAGGCAGCGGCCATAGTGGTGGGCGCCGTTCACCAGTGGCCTTCTTCGACGGCTCTGCTGAGTTTTAAGAGGTTGTAAATGACATAATACACTACTTGCGCTTCATCCGTTTTGATGGTGTTTTGATATTCCTATTGCTTACACTGAATGAAGCTATACGTATGAGTAGTATACAAGGGTCCATTTGCATATTATTTGGACGTAAATTAACAAAGCTATATAGCAGGCGCATTTAGCGCCTAATGTACACGAGAGACAGGGGGAGTTAACCGTGACTGCTCGTGTCGGGATGTTGACCTCTAGTCCCGGTGACCCCGGAAGTGACCTGTTTATGTCTGATGTGTGCTGACTTTGGAGCGCTTGGTGTACTTGAGCGATAGTGATAGGTTAGTAGATTATACATGACATCGGGGCGGATCGCGGGTGACTCCTCGGGGATTATCTCGAGTGTTTTCGGACAGCGTGCTATCGGATCGGGGATTAGTTCGATTCGGTGTGACGCTATCGCGCCAGGTAGACGTTAGAAAATATTTATAGCTATGTAGTTGGGTGTCTGCTTAACGTTGTACCATAAATGAAGCATAAGAGTAAAACAGTTAGAGATTACTGGTTAGTCTAAGCTGGTAGTGTAAATATGTTCCTCGGTGTTAGTGGTTCGCTATCTCTCTCTCTCTCTCTCTTTCTCTCTTTCTCTCTCTCTCTCTCTCTCTCTCTCTCTCTCTCTCTCTACTATTCCAGTCTAGATTTCCAGCCATTGAAACACTTACTCATTCTCTCCATTTATCCCTATCATCGCGCCTTCCTTCTCTCTCTCTCTCTTTCTCTCTCTCTCTCTCTCTCTCTCTCTCTCGCTTTCTCCCTATCCTCTCTTAGACTTCTAACCTATCACTCCACCCTCCGCCTCTCCCTTTAGCTCCCCCGCCCTCCCTCATATTTTTAGCGTCCCTCCTATTGTAACACTTGATTATTCTCACCATTAATACATAGCATCTCGCCTTCTTTCTCATAGGCTTCTCTCTCTCTCTCTCTCTCTCTCTCTCTCTCTCTCGCTCTTCTAACCCCTACTAGACTTCTCTCCTACCATTCCACCTTTCTTCCTCTCTCTCTCTCTCTCTCTCTCTCTCTCTCTTTACCTCGCCTAGCGTTCCGTCTTCATTCGTATTTTTACCTTACCAGCAGTGTAACACATTAATAACATTGAATATCAATTACAAAAAGACTTGAAATATCTACTTTTTAAAGAACCAATAAGATAAACATATGAAAAACGAAGGAATAATACACTCGACAAGGCTTAACAGACGTACTTTATACACATCACCATTAATACAACTGAAATTCCTTTAATGATAACCTATCACATCGTTATGAGCTAAGAGAAAAACAGAAAAAAATTCAACTTACACCGTAAAATATTCCACTACAACACAGACCGCTAGACTGAACAGTACTATGAAAATAAACGTCCGTGAATCAAGCGCGCTTATAACACGAAGTCTCTCATCCGACTAGTTTAAATATAATCTGGTAAATAAAATTTGGACGACACTATTCCACCCTCGACTAACATCTAGGTTAACCAATCAGAGAAGAAGATTTCTATCGGACACCCATCAACGAAATGACTGACCTCTGGATTAACTAATCAGAGAAGAGGATTACTGTTATCGTGATAACCGACCTCATTTTCAACTTGAAGTGCTGTCGAGTCTGATGCATGGGTTACTTTAAATCGAGTCGGCCCCTGATACAAGCCACCTAGCGGGCTAGAGGGGTCGTGGTTCGTGGTTCGGTAAGTCCGTGGTTCGTTAAGTCCGTGGTTCGTGGGGTTGTGGTTCGTGGTTCGTTAGTTGATGGTTCGTTAAGTCCATGGTTCGTAGGGGTTGTGGTTCGCGGTTCGTGAGTTGATGGTTCGTTAAGTTCGTGGTTTGTTACGTTCGTTGTTCGTGAGTTTGTGGTTCGTTAGTTGATGGTTCGTTAAGTCCGTGGTTCGTGGGGTTGTGGTTCGTGGTTCGTTAGTTGATGGTTCGTTAAGTCCATGGTTCGTAGGGGTTGTGGTTCGCGGTTCGTGAGTTGAGGGTTCGTTAAGTTCGTGGTTTGTTAAGTTCGTTGTTCGTGAGTTTGTGGTTCGTTAGTTGATGGTTCGTTAATTCCGTGGTTCGTGGGGTTGTGGTTCGTGGTTCGTTAGTTGATAGTTCGTTAAGTCCATGGTTCGTAGGGGTTGTGGTTCGCGGTTCGTGAGTTGAGGGTTCGTTAAGTCCGTGGTTCGTGGGGTTGTGGTTCGCGGTTCGTTAGTTGATGGTTCGTTAAATCCATGGTTCGTGGGGTTGTGGTTTATTAAGTTTGTAGTTTGTTAAGTGCGTGGTTCGAGAGGTCGTGGGCAAGGGCAGAAACCTAAGAGGCAAGGGCAGAAACCTAGGAGGCAAGGTCAGAAACCTAGGAGGCAAGGGCAGAAACCTAAGAGGCAAAGACAGAAACCTAAGAGGCAAAGACAGAAACCTAGGAGGCAAGGTCAGAAACCTAGGAGGCAAGGGCAGAAACCTAGGAAGCAAAGGCTGAAAAACACTCGTACTGACTAAGGCTTCCAAGGTGTATTTGATTGTCACCCTATTTTTGTCTGTATAACCTAATATATCACTTTCATTTAATCTATCGATAAACGTTTCAAAGTCATTTCTGTTGTTAACTAACAAGGGTTTGTCTAATCCTGTCGCGTTATTTGAGCTTGTGTGTGAAAGTAACGAAGCCAAATAGAACTGACCTCTGAGGCAATACCGGATGTGTTACTAAAAAGATGTTGACGTATGATGGCAATTTTATGAGTTTACCCCCTGATCATTTTTTTAGGGATACGCCCATGCAATCGGTAAAAATCGTAAATTTTCACTCTAGGCATACCCCAAACTCTATTTTAGACATCCCCATTGCAAAAATTTACATTAAAAACCACTTTTAGGATTTTATCCCTTATCATTTTTTGAGGGTTACGCCCATGCAATCGGTAAAAATCGTAAATTTTCACTCTAGGCATACCCCAAACTCTATTTTAGACATCCCCATTGCAAAAATTTACATTAAAAACCACTTTTAGGATTTTACCCCCTTATCATTTTTTGAGGGTTACGCCCATGGAATCGATAAAAAGCGTTAATTTTCACTCTAGGCATACCCCAAACTCTATTTTAGACATCCCCATTGCAAAAATTAACTTAAAAATCACTTTTGAAATTGTAACCCCCCTTACCATTTTTTAGGGTTACGCCCCTGAAATCGATAAAAAATTGAAATATAACCTCAAGACATACCCCAAACATAATATTTGACACCCCTACATATCAAACTCCATCAAAAAATCAACAAAAACTAGTAGTGGTATAGTGGTTTTTGAGCCGTTCATACTACGCAGATGTACGGTGCAGCACGTACAATCGATAAAAAAATTGAAATATAAACTCAAGGCATCACCTCTACATATCAAACTCCATCAAAAAATCAACAAAAACTAGTAGTGGTATAGTGGTTTTTGAGCCGTTCATACTACGCAGATGCACGGTGCAGCACGTGCAATCGATAAAAAAATTGAAATATAACTGCAAGGCATACCCCAAACATAATATTTGACACCCCTACATATCAAACTCCATCAAAAAATCAACAAAAACTAGTAGTGGTATAGTGGTTTTTGAGCCGTTCATACTACGCAGATGCACGGTGCAGCACGTGCAATCGATAAAAAAAATTGAAATATAACATCAAGGCATACCCCAAACATAATATTTGACACCCCTACATATCAAATTCCAACAAAAAAAAAACAACAATCTAGTAGTGGTAAGGGTTTTTGAGCCGTGTATACTACGCAGATGTACGGTGCAGCACGCGGTGCAGCACGTGCAATCGATAAAAAAAATGAAATATAACCTCAAGGCATACCCCAAACATATTTTTTGACACCCCTACATATCAAATTCCAACAAAAAAACAACAAAAAATTAGTAGTAAGGAAGGGTGTTTTGAGCAAGGATTTGAACATTTCGTGCAGGTATCGTACAGCACAATCTCGTTGTGCAGCACGATACATCTGCGTAGTATGCACGGCTCAAAAACACCTTTCCTTACTACTATTTTTTTGTTGTTTTTTTTGTGGAATTTGATATGTAGGGGTGTCAAAAAATATGTTTGGGGTATGCCTTGAGGTTATATTTCATTTTTTTTATCGATTGCACGTGCTGCACCGCGTGCTGCACCGTACATCTGCGTAGTATACACGGCTCAAAAACCACTATACCACTACTAGTTTTTGTTGATTTTTTGATGGAGTTTGATATGTAGGGGTGTCAAATATTATGTTTGGGGTATGCCTTGCAGTTATATTACAATTTTTTTATCGATTGCACGTGCTGCACCGTGCATCTGCGTAGTATGAACGGCTCAAAAACCACTATACCACTACTAGTTTTTGTTGATTTTTTGATGGAGTTTGATATGTAGGGGTGATGCCTTGAGTTTATATTTCAATTTTTTTTATCGATTGTACGTGCTGCACCGTACATCTGCGTAGTATGAACGGCTCAAAAACCACTATACCACTACTAGTTTTTGTTGATTTTTTGATGGAGTTTGATATGTAGGGGTGTCAAATATTATGTTTGGGGTATGTCTTGAGGTTATATTTCAATTTTTTATCGATTTCAGGGGCGTAACCCTAAAAAATGGTAAGGGGGGTTACAATTTCAAAAGTGATTTTTAAGTTAATTTTTGCAATGGGGATGTCTAAAATAGAGTTTGGGGTATGCCTAGAGTGAAAATTAACGCTTTTTATCGATTCCATGGGCGTAACCCTCAAAAAATGATAAGGGGATAAAATCCTAAAAGTGGTTTTTAATGTAAATTTTTGCAATGGGGATGTCTAAAATAGAGTTTGGGGTATGCCTAGAGTGAAAATTTACGATTTTTACCGATTGCATGGGCGTAACCCTCAAAAAATGATAAGGGATAAAATCCTAAAAGTGGTTTTTAATGTAAATTTTTGCAATGGGGATGTCTAAAATAGAGTTTGGGGTATGCCTAGAGTGAAAATTTACGATTTTTACCGATTGCATGGGCGTATCCCTAAAAAAAATGATCAGGGGGTAAACTCATAAAATTGCCATCATACGTCAACATCTTTTTAGTAACACATCCGGTATTGCCTCAGAGGTCAGTTCTATTTGGCTTCGTTACTTTCACACACAAGCTCAAATAACGCGACAGGATTAGACAAACCCTTGTTAGTTAACAACAGAAATGACTTTGAAACGTTTATCGATAGATTAAATGAAAGTGATATATTAGGTTATACAGACAAAAATAGGGCGACAATCAAATACACCTTGGAAGCCTTAGTCAGTACGAGTGTTTTTCAGCCTTTGCTTCCTAGGTTTCTGCCCTTGCCTCCTAGGTTTCTGACCTTGCCTCCTAGGTTTCTGTCTTTGCCTCTTAGGTTTCTGTCTTTGCCTCTTAGGTTTCTGCCCTTGCCTCCTAGGTTTCTGACCTTGCCTCCTAGGTTTCTGCCCTTGCCTCTTAGGTTTCTGCCCTTGCCCACGACCTCTCGAACCACGCACTTAACAAACTACAAACTTAATAAACACAACCCCACGAACCATGGATTTAACGAACCATCAACTAACGAACCGCGAACCACAACCCCACGAACCACGGACTTAACGAACCCTCAACTCACGAACCGCGAACCACAACCCCTACGAACCATGGACTTAACGAACTATCAACTAACGAACCACGGACCACAACCCCACGAACCACGGACTTAACGAACCATCAACTAACGAGCCACAAACTCACGAACAACGAACTTAACAAACCACGAACTTAACGAACCCTCAACTCACGAACCGCGAACCACAACCCCCACGAACCATGGACTTAACGAACCATCAACTAACGAACCACGAACCACAACCCCACGAACCACGGACTTAACGAACCATCAACTAACGAACCACAAACTCACGAACAACGAACTTAACAAACCACGAACTTAACGAACCCTCAACTCACGAACCGCGAACCACAACCCCTACGAACCATGGACTTAACGAACCATCAACTAACGAACCACGAACCACAACCCCACGAACCACGGACTTAACGAACCACGGACTTACCGAACCACGAACCACGACCCCTCTAGCCCGCTAGGTGGCTTGTATCAGGGGCCGACTCGATTTAAAGTAACCCATGCATCAGACTCGACAGCACTTCAAGTTGAAAATGAGGTCGGTTATCACGATAACAGTAATCCTCTTCTCTGATTAGTTAATCCAGAGGTCAGTCATTTCGTTGATGGGTGTCCGATAGAAATCTTCTTCTCTGATTGGTTAACCTAGATGTTAGTCGAGGGTGGAATAGTGTCGTCCAAATTTTATTTACCAGATTATATTTAAACTAGTCGGATGAGAGACTTCGTGTTATAAGCGCGCTTGATTCACGGACGTTTATTTTCATAGTACTGTTCAGTCTAGCGGTCTGTGTTGTAGTGGAATATTTTACGGTGTAAGTTGAATTTTTTTCTGTTTTTCTCTTAGCTCATAACGATGTGATAGGTTATCATTAAAGGAATTTCAGTTGTATTAATGGTGATGTGTATAAAGTACGTCTGTTAAGCCTTGTCGAGTGTATTATTCCTTCGTTTTTCATATGTTTATCTTATTGGTTCTTTAAAAAGTAGATATTTCAAGTCTTTTTGTAATTGATATTCAATGTTATTAATGTGTTACACTGCTGGTAAGGTAAAAATACGAATGAAGACGGAACGCTAGGCGAGGTAAAGAGAGAGAGAGAGAGAGAGAGAGAGAGAGAGAGAGAGAGAGGAAGAAAGGTGGAATGGTAGGAGAGAAGTCTAGTAGGGGTTAGAAGAGCGAGAGAGAGAGAGAGAGAGAGAGAGAGAGAGAGAAGCCTATGAGAAAGAAGGCGAGATGCTATGTATTAATGGTGAGAATAATCAAGTGTTACAATAGGAGGGACGCTAAAAATATGAGGGAGGGCGGGGGAGCTAAAGGGAGAGGCGGAGGGTGGAGTGATAGGTTAGAAGTCTAAGAGAGGATAGGGGAGAAAGCGAGAGAGAGAGAGAGAGAGAGAGAGAGAAGGAAGGCGCGATGATAGGGATAAATGGAGAGAATGAGTAAGTGTTTCAATGGCTGGAAATCTAGACTGGAATAGTAGAGAGAGAGAGAGAGAGAGAGAGAGAGAGAGAGAAGAGAGAGAAAGAGAGAGAGAGAGAGAGAGATAGCGAACCACTAACACCGAGGAACATATTTACACTACCAGCTTAGACTAACCAGTAATCTCTAACTGTTTTACTCTTATGCTTCATTTATGGTACAACGTTAAGCAGACACCCAACTACATAGCTATAAATATTTTCTAACGTCTACCTGGCGCGATAGCGTCACACCGAATCGAACTAATCCCCGATCCGATAGCACGCTGTCCGAAAACACTCGAGATAATCCCCGAGGAGTCACCCGCGATCCGCCCCGATGTCATGTATAATCTACTAACCTATCACTATCGCTCAAGTACACCAAGCTCTCCAAAGTCAGCACACATCAGACATAAACAGGTCACTTCCGGGGTCACCGGGACTAGAGGTCAACATCCCGACACGAGCAGTCACGGTTAACTCCCCCTGTCTCTCGTGTACATTAGGCGCTAAATGCGCCTGCTATATAGCTTTGTTAATTTACGTCCAAATAATATGCAAATGGACCCTTGTATACTACTCGTATGACAGAGAACATATGGCTGTGTTCACTTTCTGTGCGGTATCGCCTTATGTTTTTTTGGCGTGTGCTGAGACTGATATAATGCGGACTACAGCTTCCTTTATTCGTTTCGAAGATGAGATAGTAATCTGGATAATTCCACTGGCACGGGCGATTGAGCAATTATGGATTTTAATTCGTTTGCAGTAATACTGGGGCTTTCCATAACCATAAGTTCGTTGAACATGTGTACCGCTGCAAGATGTTAGTGTGTTTCCATGACAACTAACAATTAAAGTCTTTATGAACATGAGAGTAACTTCTTGTCTCCTTTTTCGTGTATTATTACTTCTCTGCTCTGCATGCAGAATGTAGTACAGAGAGTACTTTACACTTTACTTTTACTGTACCCATTGTATTCATTATTCGTGCTCGCATTAAGAAGACCTATAGTTGTAATAAACAGTGCTCAAGAATTATTTGGTAACAAGTAGAGAGCTTATCAGTTGTAGAAATATCTTGTTTCTGATCAATGGCACGATCATGGTTTCATCTGCATTTTCCTGTCTGTTTGATTCCGGAATCAATAAAAAAAAGGCAGCAGATTTAACGACCAGAAAATTTAAAAAATGAGATTTGGCCTGGCCGAACGTTCCAGAACATATGGCCAGCTGGATATCGTTAACTTCAGGAAAAGAAATATTCTTTTTAGGTGAATTTGCATGAAGATACATCACATGTCAAGCCAGCTGACATATAGGTTAATGGATATATACAATTACAAGCCCTTATCTTTTCAGGTAGTGACTTTTTTTTATCATAAAAATTACTGTTGTACTCAGAGCTCAATCTTGCGAACACAGTAGCATGTGTTTACAATGAAATTACTAAAAATTGAATGTTTCAACTTCGCTTACAAGGCAAGAGTAGACCAACCAACATTTCGAATAAAATTCTTTTCGGTAGGGGAGAAGCACAAACAACAAAGTTTACAAATATATATTTTAAAATCTGCAGAAAAATGAGCAACTAAAATTTATATTACTGATAGCAATAGAGGCGGAGATCTTTGGGGAAAAAATACCCAAGCACCTTTCTTCTTCTTTTTTCTTTCCTTCCTCAATTTCCTTTCAGCGTCGAGCGGAGATATAGTTTGCGGTCTTTTGCTCTTCTGTTCGTCTCTGCTGCTGTTATGTTTCCTAGTGCTTCTAACATTCCAATTATCCATCTTTTTCGTGTTCAACCCTTGGGTCTGGTGTTCCTGCAGCGTTTACTGAGGGCTCGTTGTGTAGTGTTTTGATTACTCTACCTTGTCACGTGGCCAACACATTTTATCTGCTGTTTCTTTATATATTCTATGGCGGGGACTATTCCTAGCTTTTTTCTCAGTTCTTCATTTCTGATCTTGTCTCTCAGACTGTTTCCTATCATTCGTCTTAAATATTTCCTCTCAGTACGGGGTTACTTTTCTTATTGTTTTGCATCTAGGGTCCAGGGTTGGCATTGGTAGAACAACGTTTGCACGTTTGCAAACCAAGCACCTTTGATGCTATGTATAGCGGCTCTAAATGCAAGAAGACGGAAATGACCGAATGAGACGGGTACAGATTTTTGGTTTACGCCACCTTTCTCCTCTTTCAAAGTCCTATTCTAGAAACTGAATTTTGCGTGTTATTCCATTTTCCCTGGCATTCGTGTGCACAGGGGTCCCTCGCCGCACAAGCAGATAAATCCGACTTCGGAAGTACGATGAGTAATTGACGTTCCAAGCCGGGCCTCGCTGCTGAGACCAGGGCTGGTTGCCGCGGAGAGAAATCATTTAAAAAATCCCAACTGATGCAGACGGGAGTTGAACTCATAACCTGACTGTCTGGAGACCGGCGTCTTGCCTCGAGACCAACCAGTCCCCCAGACAGGTAAATGACACATGCAGAAACAAACATGTCCGCCTTCCTAGTTACCTACAAAGGCATCATTTACTGTAACACACACACCACACGACTGCCTGTAAATGCGTGTGTTAATATAAACTACTATTTTACACGATTGCACACAAATATTTACTTTATTACACCCTATTATTTTACATTTTTCAGACATGACTGTTTTACGCGTTTATCTACAACTACGCACATAAATAAAGTAAGTAAAGAATGCATTTATGCCCAGTGGTGTTTATCAGGAATACGGTGTTGACACATATAGTTTCTTTAATATCTGATGTTGACACCTATAGTTTCTTTAATATCTGATGTTGACACCTATAGTTTCTTTAATATCTGATGTTGACACCTATAGTTTCTTTAATATCTGATGTTGACACCTATAGTTTCTTTAATATCTGATGTTGACACCTATAGTTTCTTTAATATCTGATGTTGACACCTATAGTTTCTTTAATATCTGATGTTGACACATATAGTTTCTTTAATATCTGATGTTGACACCTATAGTTTCTTTAATATCTGATGTTGACACCTATAGTTTCTTTAATATCTGATGTTTACACCTATAGTTTTAGTTTCTTTAATATCTGATGTTCACACCTATAGTTTCTTTAATATCTGATGTTGACACATATAGTTTCTTTAATATCTGATGTTGACACCTATAGTTTCTTTAATATCTGATGTTCACACCTATAGTTTCTTTAATATCTGATGTTGACACATATAGTTTCTTTAATATCTGATGTTCACACCTATAGTTTCTTTAATATCTGATGTTGACACATATAGTTTCTTTAATATCTGATGTTCACACCTATAGTTTCTTTAATATCTGATGTTGACACATATAGTTTCTTTAATATCTCCTGTTGCTGCCAATTGATTCTTTAATAACCGATGTTGGTGCCTATCATCATCATGTACCATACCGGTTGGCGTAGGCGATCATGTCCTTCCACAATCTTCTATCTACAGTGCATCGTATCAATTCTGTTGTTGACCGTTTTCCATGCCATGACACCGAGCTATCCAGTACCTTTTCTCTTTGTCGTTCGTGATCTCTCTTTCCTTTTATTTTGCCAGTTGCAAATAAGTATTCCAACTTTCCTCTTCTCAGGAGGTGCCCGAAAAATATTGATAGTTTTTTTGATGACTTTTAGTAGGTCTTGGTATTTTTATCTGTCCATGAAACTTTCAACATTCTTCTGAGAAAACCCATCTCTGTGGCCTCTAATCCTCTTTTCTTTTGTTTGTCTACTGTCCATTGTTCGCTTCCAGGTGTCAGAATTGGTTTTATATAGCACATATGAACTCTCTTTCTCAACTCTATTGGCATAGATTTGTTGCATAAGATATTTTTTTTTTAATTCCTGAAATGTTATTTTGACCTTAGCTATTCTGCTTTTTATTTCTTGACTATACTGTATTAGTAGCAGAAAACCCTGAAGAACTACAGCAATTACATAATAAAATAAACTTGGCAAGCAAAAAATATGGATTAGATATGAATATCAAAAAGACAAAAACTATGATCATAAACAAAGATAATACTAAAAACCTGCAAGTGGACATCAAAGTGGAAGGAATAGACCTGGAGAGAGTTCAGAGCTACAACTACCTTGGACATGCTATAACTGGTGATGCAAAATGTGAAACAGAAATAAACAAAATAATAGGAGTGGCAAAAGACAATTTTAATGTCATGAAAAATATTCTAACTTAAGACAAATAACACCAGTGCTAAAACTAGGAAATAAACAAAATAATAGGAGTGGCAAAAGACAATTTTAATGTCATGAAAAATATTCTAACTTAAGACAAATAACACCAGTGCTAAAACTAGGAATAGCAAAATGTTATCTCTTTTCAACATTCTGTATGGTGCAGAAGCATGACATTCGACAATAAACCAGAACAGATAATATACGTCCTTGAAATATGGATTTATGGAAGAACAGGAAGAATGAAATGAAAATAAAACAAATGATGAAGTCTTAAAACACTTAAAAATGTAAAGAAAACTACTAAACACAATTTATACAAGACAAATGAGATCCAGGTCATGTTAAAAGACACAACAGCCTACTAAGAGTAATCTTGGAAGCGAAAATGAAAGGTAAAAAAGGCACAGGCAGACCAAGACTAACATGGACGAGTAACATCAAAAGGTGAACAAGCCAGCCTATTACAATCTGCACTATCAAAGCAAGAGACGGATCGGAATGGCTCCCCACGGTAAACCAACCTTCGACGCTGAGACGGCACTCAATGATGATGAAACAATAATTTACTATTAGCCATACATTAAATTGCATTTTACATAATACACACAAATTAAACGCATATTTTACTAATCGCAATCTTTGATACGATTACAGATTCATCAACATTATCGGGCACGCACTGTAGCTAATGCACTCAAGAGTCATAGATCTGAAAGTCGTATTGTAAGCTTGTTCATGGATAAAAAAGATCGTTTCTAGACATGAATGAAAGCACGGAAACCCTCTAATATGGGCTTTTTTTTTAAAAAGTGGTCTTTTGAGCTTATTTTAATTAAGTTCTTTAACATTATCGAGACAGGATTAGAATCTTGATGATTGATTTCAGATTTGTTCCTTCGTGATTCTGATTGCAGTCTCATTTATTTTTAGTTCGCGATTGCCGAGTTATAGATTTTTTTGTGGCATTTTCATTTTGATTTAGGGTTTGGTGTTGCCCTTTTTTTTGGTTCGTTATTTAAGGTTCTTTTTGAGTATCATAACGTTGATGATTGCTCAGATGTTGATTCTTGATTGATTAGAAAATGATTGTTTACTTTCAGTGACCTATCATGTATTTATGACTTTGAAATTGTTGAAGGTCAAGTTTATGCTAATATAAAAAAGATGTCGGTAATAAGAAAATAAGTTTCAAATAAATTATGACAAGGTATCCTTTTAACACACCGTGTAGCAAGATAAAAAGAGAAAGCGAAAACAAAACAACTCTACAAATTATGCTGTTATGAGTTAAGAAATAACAACACAATAAAAAAAAATAAGTGGAATAATATCATCAACTTATTATCTAAAATTCAAGAAATGTTTGAAATCATCTGACATGCCCAGAGCTATGCATAGTTCTTTCCGACTTAACAATTTCAATTTGAGATCCCATATCCTGTTATGAACGAAGTTCTTTCATAACACTTAATAGTCATAAAAATAGGCCGATGGATGATGCGATGGATGGCACCGATATGAGTCGCTAGGGTTGTGACACTAACAGATCATGGTCTTTGGAGGCTAGGCTTATAATTCCAGGCTTCCCGTAAGGCTCTCCACTGAATTGTTTAATATTTGTACTCCTAACTTCATACGGGTACAGTTGGGTAGATCATAACGCATCTAACATAAGCGGATGACATTCTAATTTACATCCAGGACAAGAACAGTAATGACATCACTCAGAAACCACGATTGATCGAATCACTGACTGGTGTGGCATTAACGGGTCTGTGATCATTCCTGGCAAGGCCAAATTGCTCTGAAGCTCACTGGAAAATCACATCGTTCAAGCATCCTATGTTGTTAATTGCAAAGGAAAATATCAACCAGGGTTGCACTTGGGTATGTTAAGCATGATGAAGCAATCTGATATCTAGTCGTATTTGGGCAACACTAGTGCTGTATCAGGGCATTTCATTATAGGTGGACATCCACCCTACTTCTAAGAATGTAGCCAATAAAAAGGGGATGAACAATAAAATCATAGACATATATACTAATTTGATTAGTTTTTGTATGTGATGCTGTAATTAAAGGACATATATACTAATTTGATTAGTTTTTGTGTGTGATGCTGTAATTAAAGGACATATATACTAATTTGATTAGTTTTTGTGTGTGATGCTGTAATTAAAGGACATATATACTAATTTGATTAGTTTTTGTGTGTGATGCTGTAATTAAAGGACATATATACTAATTTGATTAGTTTTTGTATGTGATGCTGTAATTAAAGGACATATATACTAATTTGATTAGTTTTTGTATGTGATGCTGTAATTAAAGGACATATATACTAATTTGATTAGTTTTTGTATGTGATGCTGTAATTAAAGGACATATATACTAATTTGATTAGTTTTTGTATGTGATGCTGTAATTAAAGGACATATATACTAATTTGATTAGTTTTTGTGTGTGATGCTGTAATTAAAGGACATATATACTAATTTGATTAGTTTTTGTGTGTGATGCTGTAATTAAAGGACATATATACTAATTTGATTAGTTTTTGTGTGTGATGCTGTAATTAAAGAGAGGTTATCAGTGATCACGTAACAAGCTACAGCAAGCAATCTGGGATCATGGAATATCTTGCAGAGATAGTTCAGTGAAAGTACGTGTCATCTAACAACTGGAATGGCATTCAAAGGCAGTACTATGGGAGTACATGTCATCTAACCACTGGAGTAAGATGCAGAAATGATATTATGGGAAACATGTCTGCGGGTGACACAATCTTAATAGCAGAGATAGAAAATGAGCTACAATAAATGATAGATGTAATAGTAAAAGAAAGCAACAAGAAAGGTCTCAGTCTGACTAGTAAGAAAACAGAAGTAATGGTTATATCAAAGAAACAATCATCACTATCATGCAGTATAAAAATAAACAAGGCAAGTCTGAAACAAGTGCAACATTTGAAATACTTGGGCACAGTGATAACATCAGATGGAAGATGCAACACAGAAACAAAAAGCAGAATAGCTCAGGCCAAAATAGCATTTCAGAAAATGAAAAATATCTTATACAACAAATCTATGTCAACAGAAATGAGAAAGAGAGTCCATCGGTGTTATATAGAACCAATTCTGACCTATGGAAGCGAATCATTAACAATAGACAGACAAATGAAAAGACGATTGGAGGCCACAGAGATGGGATTTCTTAGAAGAATGTTGAAAGTTCCCTGGACAGCTAAAAAGACCAATGAGAAAGTTCTCAAAGAGGCCAACACAAAAAGGGAGCTCTTAAAAAACCTCAGAAAGAAGTAATCAACATTTTTTGGGCACGTCATGAGATGAGGAAAGTTGGAATACTTGGTTACAACTGGCAAAATAAAAGGAAAGAGAGAATGCGGACGACAAAGAGAGAAAATACTGGACAGCTTGGTGTCATGGCATGGAAAACAGTCAACAACAGAACGCATACGATGCACTGTGGATAGAAGATTGTGGAAGGACATGATCGCCAACGCCAACCGGTACGGCACATGCTGATGATGATGATGTCATCTAACTACTGTAGAGGCAAGCAGAGATAAACTATGGGAGTACACGTCATGTACTTCTGCTTGCTGCCGGAGCTACTGAATTTAGTGAGCTGTGTTTTTCATTCGTATCGTGTTTCGATATTCCAATTACTTACGATGAGTATATCGTATGACGAAGGACAGTTCAGCTGCGTTCACTTTCGGTGCCGCTTGGCCTTAGGTCTTTTGGCGTGTGCTGTAGCTGCTATGATGGACATGTGCTGTAGCTGCTATGAAGGACGTGTGCTGTAGCTGCTATGATGGACATTTGCTGTAGCTGCTATGAAGGACGTGTGATGTAGCTGCTATGATGGACGTGTGATGTAGCTGCTATGAAGGACGTGTGATGTAGCTGCTATGAAGGACGTGTGATGTAGCTGCTATGATGGACGTGTGCTGTAGCTGCTTTGATGGGGACTGTAGCTGCCTTTCTTTGGTTGCATCCTTATGTTTTTTTATCCTTAAAAGAGATCAGTTTTAATTCGGATGATTTCATTAGCACCGGCGGCTGAGTAATTATGGATTTTAATTCGTTTAATGTGATACCGGAGCCTTCGACTAACCATAACCATAATCGTGCAAGCAGAGCTGCCTACTCTGATGTATGCTGTCATGCAAATTGAAAGAAGCCACGGTTTTGAAACACATGGGAATCTCTTTTGACATGTCATGGCCTCTCAAACATCATATAAACAATGTGTATCAAAAGGCCAGGCGGATGCAGTAAGGACTATACCAATATCTGATTTCCAGCAACGAACTCTAGACATCTTAAAGCAGTCACTGGGACTGTCAGTCATTTACTACGAGCTGAGTCTCCTTACCCTGTCTAACATTCAGAGACCTAAATTGAAAAGGGTACAGAACGAAACTATTGCGAACTGCTTTGGGATGCACCAGGGATAAGCTAATTCTAGTTATGCGACTCCTGCTGGACTTCCTCAGCGTTCAAGCGCCACAGAAGTATACAAGCGAAAGCATATATGGAGGTAGCATACAACAAAATGCATACACTGATACTGGAATTGCAGTCAAAGAAAGATAACTGCATTAAGTGCTGGAGAATGTGGTTAGTAGAGGCTGAAACAACATTGTAAGGCGCATGCAACAAGGAGGACATACTTCCTGGCAGTGATTGGACAGATAAACATGACAAACGAATACTAACTAGGATTGATATGCAGGTGGACAGGAAATGTCACAACTGGGTACAGGATGTGACTTAGTTCGAGATTCAGGCGGCTGCAACTTCACTGCCAACATCAAGACCCAATCATCTACACTGAGAACTCGGTCACGAGGTATGTGCATGGCGACTAGGGGTTTGCCTTGTATTCCAAATGAAAGTTGATAGAGAAGGGTGTAGGAGTCCATAAGACAAGACCTGTAGCACATCTTTGAAGTTTAAGACTGTAACGGGAGCTGCCATTGGCCGGTTTTAAAAGACACACAATATATTCGGTCTTATTGACAGATTCACAAAGCAAGCTTCGTGTCTCACAGTAACAGCATAGTTTGGATATATGTTCCCCGGGACGCGGGAGTTTGTGGCAATGAGATGGCCGACAGGTGGGTGGAGTCTACCATTGCACAAAGGGTCATGCAAATAAACAGTGACAATTAAGTGGAGAATAACTAACACAGGAAGGTGACAATTAAGTGGAGAATACCTCAAACCGAAATGTGTCTACTAAGTGGAGAATAACTCACACAGGAAGGTGACAACTAAGTGGAGAATAAATCACACAGAAAGGTGACAATTGAGTGGAGAATAACTCACACAGAAAGGTGACAATTAAGTGGAGAATAACTCACACAGGAAGGTGACAACTAAGTGGAGAATAAATCACACAGAAAGGTGACAATTGAGTGGAGAATAACTCACACAGGAAGGTGACAATTAAGTGGAGAATAACTCACACAGGAAGGTGACAATTAAGTGGAGAATAACTCACACAAAAGGTGACAATTAAATGGAGAATAACTCACACAGGGAGGTGACAACTAAGTGGAGAATAACTCACACAGGGAGGTGACAATTAAGTGGGATAACTCACACAGGGAGGTGACAACTAAGTGGAGAATAACTCACACAGGGAGGTGACAATTAAGTGGAGAATAACTCACACATGAAGGTGACAACTAAGTGGAGAATAACTCACACTAGAAGGTGACAACTAAGTGAAGAATAAGTCACAATAGAAGGTGACAACTAAGTGGAGAATAACTCACACTAGAAGGTGACAACTAAGTGCAGAATAACTCACACTAGAAGGTTACAACTAAGATGAGAATAACTCACACTAGAAGGTGACAACTAAGATGAGAATAACTCACACTGGAAGGTGACAACTAAGTGAAGAATAACTCAAACAGGAAGGTGACAGCTAATTGAGAATAACTCAAACAGGAAGGTGACAGCTAATTGAGAATAACTCAAACAGGAAGGTGACAGCTAATTGAGAATAACTCAAACAGGAAGGTGACAGCTAATTGAGAATAACTCACACAGGAAGGTGACAGCTAATTGAGAATAACTCACACAGGAAGGTGACAGCTGATTGAGAATAACTCACATGTCAAAGCAATGGTAGAAAGCGGCGCAAGAAAAAGATGAAGACAGAAAAAGTATCATCCGGGGAACAAGAACGCAATATGTTAAATCAATGCAAGACAGGTACAATCAGTAAACGAACATTACACCATGTTTGAATGAATGGGCTGGAGAGAAAATATAGGAATGCTCCAACTATTGAGTTATTGGGTTATTTGAGGGTCATCATCATTGCACTCAGAACATGCCCATAGGTGCTCAGATCCCCTCCTCAGCAAGTCCGCATTGTTCAGTGACTGACCACTCCGGTTCTGTGTTGGTTGATAAGACTTGTATACGCCCACTAAGTTTCTCGTTTCTGGCTGTGCCCATCTTAGCTCCCATCTCTTTCATCCAAAGAAGTGACGTGGACTCATGGTTGTCGAAGTCGTGTGCCCTTTCCACATCTCGGAGGGCGTTGATGACGTCCGCCCGATCCATTGGTTGACCGTCTTCAACGACAGCGCAGTTAGTCAACCTGTCCGCTCTTTCATTTCCCCGTACACTCGCATGCCCAGATACGTAGACAAAGGTCACTCTACGTATCTTTGACTTCTGCAAAGACTCTACCCATGCTCCAACTGCGGTGACTCAAGTCCAAATTAAAAACTAAATACTGAATTCTTTATTTTGTCTCCTTTTAGTCTCATTTTATGATTGTCGCTTTTTTATTCGCATCTCAGAAGGCCTTCAAATCCTCAGCTTGAATCCCCGAGGACATCTTTAAATAAGGCCAACAAGTGAAGGAAGATTAATATTTGCTTGTATAAACCATTGTCTTTTCTAACCACGGATTAATATTTGCTTGCATGGATCGTCTTTTCCAACTGCGAATTAATGTTTGTTTGTATGGATCATTGCCTTTCCAAGCTGCTCTGTGGGCAGTGATTCGTGAGCCAGTCATCTGGCGATAAATGATCGAGTTCCATTCCAACCGTTGGCTTCTGTGCTGATCCAGATTTAAATGGGCATCGTATATTTTTGTGAAAAAAGTACAGTGCTAGCGTAGTTCTGACAAAAAACAATGCAAAAAAACTGCACTTAAAATATACCATACATGCCAGGCTCGAGGCTTCATGAAGTTCTTTCTTTTCTTTGTTTTTAAAATTCTCAATGCAGTTTGTATTTTTCTCTTTAGTGTCTATTTCAATTCATTTTTATGTCATCGTTACTTTTTCGGAAGTCACATCCGCTTTTCAACTTTTCCGTTTTAATTTTTTGTTTATTCTTTCATTGCAAATTGATTGAAAATGATATAGTGATGACAAGCAAGTGTATGTATGATTTTGTGTATGTGTTTTCTAAATCAAAATAAAAATGAGTTTAAAAAAAAAAAAAAAGATATGAAGTAGGCAAGTGAAGACAATGTAACCTAAAAAAAAGTTAAAGTCTGTTAAGAACCAAAAAAAGTGAACATAAGATTAGTTATAGGAGGACATAGCTGTATTATGGTTGGCATGCTGGCTTGTCTACGAAATGATCCAAGTCTAACGCTCGCCCAATTCAACACTCGCTCATTTCAACACGCGCCCAGTTCAACACTCGCTCATTTCAACACGCACCCAGTTCAACACTCGCTCATTTCAACACGCGCCCAGTTCAACACTCGCTCATTTCAACACGCGCCCAGTTCAACACTTGCCCAGTTCAAAACTCGCCCAGTTCAACACTCGCTCATTTCAACACGCGCCCAGTTCAACACTTGCCCAGTTCAAAACTCGCCCAGTTCAACACTCGCTCATTTCAACACGCGCCCAGTTCAACACTTGCCTAGTTCAAAACTCGCCCAGTTCAACACTCGCTCAGTTCAATACGCGCCCAGTTCAACACTCGCCCAGTTCAACACTCGCCCAGTTCAACACTCGCCCAGTTCAACACTCGCCCAGTTCAACGCTCGCTCAGTTCAACACGCGCCCAGTTCAACACTCGCCCAGTTCAACACTCGCCCAGTTAAACACTCGTCCAGTTAAACACTTGCCCAGTTCAACACTCGCTCAGTTCAACACACGCCCAGTTCAACACTCGCTCAGTTCACCACGCGCCCAGTTCAACACTCGCCCAGTTCAACACTCGCCCAGTTCAACACTCGCCCAGTTCAACACTCGCCCAGTTAAACACTCGTCCAGTTCAACACTCGCCCAGTTCAACACTCGCCCAGTTCAACACTCGCTCAGTTCAACACGCGCCCAGTTCAACACTCGCCCAGTTCAACACTCGCCCAGTTCAACACTCGCTCGGTTCAACACGCGCTCAGTTAAACACTCGCCAAGTTCAACACTCGCCCAGTTCAACACTCGCCCAGTTAAACACTCGCCCAGTTCAACACTCGCCCAGTTAAACACTCGTCCAGTTAAACCTTCGCCCAGTTAAACACTCGTCCAGTTAAACACTCGCCCAGTTAAACACGCACATATCTAGGAAGATCAGAAAAGATTAATCACCGAGCCTTTGCTGAGTGGTTAGTGCACTCATCACTAACCAGACGGTTTCAGTTCCCAAAACGAGACGGATTTTTTTTGTTTTATCCATGTGGCTTTGGAATTCGTCAAGCTTCTGTAAGTGAGCAACATATATTTTATTTTCTCTGGGAAGTATAGCGAGCTGGCTTGATGCTGAACACGTCATTCATTAGATGTGTTGTAGGTCTCAACAAAATACAAACACTAACGCACCTCAAACGTCCGTGAGCTAAGAGCCCTTATTTACTTATGTAGCCCTGCCGATTTGGTAACGTTATAAGAACATGTTGTTACCCAGTACGGTGAAACGTAACACTTCCGCGAGCTAAAATATTATAACTCGACAGACATAATTGTATGGTTTATGATAATGTAATAGTGAGTAGGTAAATGGTATATGTCATGCCCTGTCGATTGTCAGAAGTATGGTTTTAGCACTGATATGTTTTTGCAGAACCATCTGTACTTTATGGTTGTCAGTATCATGTCAGTCCACCCACATAATCCACATGTCTGGTTGTACACGTAATCCATATGTCTGGTTGTACACAAAATTGGGCGCGTACTACATTGGTGTGGTTTGTTACGTTCAAACAAAGAAAGAGAAGCATAGTCCATCAATCCTAGTACCACTGATTCCAAAATAATTCCTCATTAAATGCACTTTGTTTAATAATACATAGTTTCATTATCACAGTTGTTACTACATAGCATACGAAATAGCGAATAAGACTGGAAAGAATATGGAGAAAAACAGAACATATAATACGTTTATTTGATGGTTAGAGCAACGCGAAAAGATTTTTCATAGAAATAGAAGACATTTTAAAAATTCAAACACTTAACTGTGTTTATTATTATTAATAATATTACTATTGTTATTATTATTATTATTATTATTATTGATAATAGTGGTGGTGGTGGTAATAGTAGTAGTAGCAGTGGTATAGTATTACTGTTAATATGGGTGCTGGTGGTCAAGATATCTGGTCATCTGTCTATCTGGAGGATATCTATTTAAATTGCTGTATGTTGAAGATATCTTTCCTTTATTGTGGGTTAAATAAAACTATAATCTGTACACTGCGTGGCGACTGCATAAGCGTTAAGCCTGTCCTCCGAAGCTTCAGTAACAACTTATGTACCCACAACAACAGATAAAAAAAGAATCAGTACTTTTAGATACCATCTACCAATAGTTTAAAAAAGGACAGTACTTTGAAATACCTTCTAACAATAGATTAAGAAAAGTGACAGTACTTTTAAATACCTTCTAACAATACATGAAGAACAAGGACAGTACTTTTAAATACCTTCTAACGATAGATTAAGAACAAGGACAATACTTTTAAATACCTTCTAACGATAGATGAAGAACAAGGACAGTACTTTTAAATACCTTCTAACGATAGATTAAGAACAAGGACAATACTTTTAAATACCTTCTAACGATAGATGAAGAACAAGGACAGTACTTTTAAATACCTTCTAACGATAGATTACGAAAGGGACAGTACTCTTCAATACCTTCTAACGATAAATGAAGAACAAGGACAGTTCTTTTGGTGTGATTGTGGAATCCCCTAAAACAGTGAGATCAGATTGCTACAACTGGCGAGATATAACATTCATATCTTTACCTGGTATGGGAGCCCCGATAGCTCAGTGGTTAGTGAACTGCACTACAAAAGACAAGGGGAAGGGTTCGATCCCAACCGACGGCTTCCGGGTTCACCCAGCCTTAAATGGGTACCGGATTTTTTTCTGGGAAAGTAAAGCGGCACGGGCCTAATACTAACCACATTACCCCAAAAATCATGTGCTGAAGGTCTGTAAAATTTATGGTCACTAACACCATATTCCCTATACGCCACTTGGCGTGACGGGGGCTCTTTACTTTTTTTTTTAATCTTTACCTGGTAAACTCTTCAGGACCAAGATCTTGGAAAGTTTGAAGAAGTCAGTAGATAAAAAAAAAACTAAGAAAAGAACAAACGGGATTTAGACAACATCGATCATGTATTGATCTACTTTTTCACTCTCAGAACCATAATTGAGTAATCATTAGAATTCCAATCTTCGCTCATTAATAACTTTATGGATTTCCAAAAGGTCGATAGTTTACCCCGAACTGCACTATGGAAAATCATTAACATCTGTGGGTTTATGGCAAAAATAAGCGAATATTATAACATAATTTCATTCAGATTCAGTTGACTGTGAAACTGGCAACACTGGCTGATTCCCAGTAGAAACCGTTGTGAAACAAGGATGTGTCATGTTACTGCTTTTATTAGGACTTACATTTGATTGGGTTAGGAAACAAGGATGTGTCATGTCACTGCTTTTATTAGGACTTACATTTGACTGGGTCATGAAACAAGGATGTGTCATGTCACCGCTATTTTTATGACTTACATTTGATTGGGTCATGAAACACAGATGTGTCATGCCACCGCTATTATTAGGACTTACATTTGATTGGGTATGCGATAATCCATAGAAGACAGTGATTTAGGCATTAAATTGGTTTATATTAAAATCTTTGGATAATGTTGACTTTGCAGACGACTTGGCACACTTGAGGTCGACACACCCCGATGCGTAAGAAATAATAAAACTGTTCCACGATATTTCTATTTAAATAAGCCTCCAGATCAACACGACCAAGACGAAAGTCCTGGATATTACCAACAAAGATATTACAAACAAATATAACAATTAACAATGCAATTTTACAAAAAGTTATAAATTTTACCTACCTAGGCAGCAACATGTCCAGAAGAAACGTAATATCAGAAGTCATGACGCGCATAGCACTAGCATCAAATGCTTTCAACAAACTGACCATCATCTGGAGATCCAAAGCAAATGAGCGCAGTTTAGATCTTTAACTGTGTGATACAAAATGCTAACATATGAATGTGAAATTTGGAAATCCACCAAACTTTGGATAGGAAATTAAATGCTTTTGAAAACACACATCTTCGTAGACCTCATACATAAGCTGGGAACCTCATTCATTTCATATGAACAGATAAGAGCTGAATCAAACCAAGAATATGTGTCGAGCTTCATTCAAAGAAGGCGTTGGAAATACATTGATCATGTGGTGAAAATTAATGAATGAAGACTTTTACGTCAGGCATTCATGTGGAAACAATCTGGTAAAGGAAAACAATGTAGATTCAAAGAATAGCTACGGTAAAGAACTACTAGGGAAGGCTCAACCATGGGACTAAGAAACAACCGAAAACTAGCAGCAAATTGTTAATCGGGGAGAACAATGAATTCTTTCCTAAGTACTGTCTTTGGTCCGAGAAGAAAATGAATGAATGAATGATTAAGAACATGGACAGTACTTTTAAACACCTTCCAACAACAATTTCAGGAAAAGGACAGAATCGTAACGGATTATTTTGTTGCTGTTGCAACTGTTGCTCTTATTGTATGCTGTTTCTGTTGTTCTTGTTGGTGTGTCTGTCGTTTCTGTATACTGTTGTTGCTGCTGCTGTTGATGTTCCTGATTAAGCTGCTTGCTGCTGGTGCTGCTGTTGGTGGCTGACTGCTAATGTGGATGATTAATGTGATGATGGTGAAATGTTTTATTTTTGCTGCTGTTGCTTTTGCAATCTTGCTGCTGCTGCTGCTAGTGTTGTGGCCGTTGCTGTTGGTGACGATACTGCTATTGTTGTAGCTAACGCTGCTGCTCGCATTGTTTACACTTTTCATTGCTGTGCATTCTCGACTGTTCACACGGATACCATTTCGCGATAGACGTGGAATATATGTAAGATGAGAGCGAGAAGCGCATGAGGTGTTTGAAAGGAGAACTCTCAACAGCCCGGAAATCGGTTTGATGTCGGAACTACGCTGTTGGGCTGTGCCTGTTTTGTGCCCGTTCAATTTAAGAATCGATTGACTCGTTGATTTGTTGAATGGCTGGCTGATTAATTGATGGACCGAGTGAGGCATTGATTTATTGGTCGTTTGAATGAATGATTGAAAAAAATGTGATGAGTGAGGTCTAGGTAGCTGGGTGGATGTGTGAACATTTGATGGGTGATATATTGAGAGAGAAGGGAGAAAATAAGTGACTTATAGGTCAGTGAGTGACTTCTCTTTAGGTGGGTGAGTGTGTGAATGAGTGAGTGACTGAGTAAGTGTTTGAATGAGTGAATGGATTAGTGAGTGAATAGATTATTGTGTGAGTGGGTAACTGAGTGAGTGTGTGGATTAGTGGATTAGTGAGTGCTTGGATTTGTGAGTGTGTGAATAAGTGAGTGGATTAGTGAGTGTGAATAAGTGAGTTGATTTGTGAGTGTGTGAATGAGTGAGTGGATTAGTGAGTATGTGAATAAGTGAGTGGACTAGTGAGTATGTGAATAAGTGAGTGGATTAGTGTGTGTGTGAATGAGTGAGTGAATTAGTGAATGTGTGAATGGGTAAGTGGATTTATGAGTGTGTAAATGAGTTAGTGTGTGAAGGGTGAGTAGATTAGTGAGTGTTTGAGAAATTCAACGTTTTTCTTTATAACTGTTCTTGAAACTTTCAACATTCTTATGATAAATCATATCTCTGAGTGAGTGAGTGAGTGAGTGAGTGAGTGAGTGAGTGAGTGAGTGAGTGAGTGACTGAGTGAGTGAGTGAGTGAGTGTCTGAGTGAATGAGTGAGTGAGTGAGTGTCTGAGTGAGTGACTGAGTGAGTGACTGAGTGAGTGACTGAGTGAGTGAAATGAATAAAACAAGTGGATTGGTTAAGGAATTCATAGTTATGTGAGTGCATTATTAAGTGAGTAGAGTGATGTATGAAATTGCTAAATGCAAAATAATGTGTGAAATTAATCCATTAAACCAATCCAGAACATAGAGCTACTAAAGACACATTGAAGATATTTCTTCAAATTGATCGCCCCACCTGACGTCACATTTTCAGAAGAGATGCTACAAAGATAAATGTTTACACTTTCCTTTGAGAATCATCATCATGTGCCATACCGGTTGGCGCAGGCGATCATGTCCTTCCACAATCTTCTATCTACAGTGCATCGTAATTATGTGCAATTCTGTTGTCGACGGTTTTCCATGTCATGACACCAAGCTATCCAGTATTTTCTCTCTTTGTCGTCCGCGATCTCTCTGACCTTTTATTTTGCCAGTTATAACCAAGTATTCCCAACTTTTCTCTTCTCATGAGGTGTCCGAAAATTTTCATTTTTTCTTTCTGATGTTTTATATTAGCTCCATTTTGTGTTGACCTCTTTGAGAATTTCCTTGTTGGTCTTTTAGCCATTCAGGGAACTTTCAACATTCTTCTGAGAAATCCTATCTCTGTGGCCTCTAATTCTCTTTTCATTTGTTTGTCTACTGTCCATGATTCGCTTCCATAGGTCATAATTGGTTCGATATAGCACCGATGAACTCTCTTTCTCACTTCTATTGGCATAGATTTGTTGCATAAGATATGTTTCATTTTCTGAAATGCTACTTTAGCCTGAGCTATTCTGCTTTTTATTTCTGTGGTGCATCTCCCATCTGATGTTATTTTGAGAATGAATTGTAATAAAATGCAAACATGTAATTTTGGCAAGACTCTTGTGTTATAACGAACTTAATTACACAGTTGTTTGTCACTGATGCTTTAGTTCCTTTGCTCATGTGTGCGTTTCCAGGAAGATAAAATAATCACCTTTTCTCAGTTATAGTTGTTGTTAGTCGAAGGCCCCGGTTTCAGTGTAAACGAATTAAAATCCGTATTTATTCAATCGCCCGTGCCAGCTGAATCATCTGAATTAACATCTATTTACATTGAAGGGCCTAACAAATAAAGGCAGCTGCAGTCTCCAACATAGCAACTACAGCAAACGCCAAAAGTCATAAGCTGTAACCGCACCGAAAGTGAACACAGCCAGACTGTCCTTTGTCATACGATAGTATCATTCATCGTAAATAATCGGAACATCGAAATACGATCCGGATGATAAACAGCTCACGGTGTGCACAGAACACTAAACTCGTAGCTGCGGCAGCAAGACGGACTTGGAATATGAGGAAACTGCAACAATGAATACTTTTCAAACAAAGCTTCAACGGTTCTTGTCGCCTCTCCACCATATTGAGCGGAAGTTCAATCCTTTCTTCAATTATACATATAAAGTGAGTAGGAGAAGTTGTATCATAACATATAAATACTTTCGTGGTTAAACATTTAATTTTGCTTCCCCCGAAACTTTCAAATTCAAATATTCTTTGATATTTTTGTTACGAACTTTAAATGCTAAACTATCTGTCTACATAAATGTTGACTTTAATAAAAAAAAAATTGACATTTTGTGTTTGGTGTAACAAATTGAAACCACATCCATAAAATATAATTTTTTTATAAATAAGTAGAATGTACAATGTTCAGGACAGCTTCATCCATAAATGCTGCAAAAAATATCCTAGATAATAACTAAAATGCCACTTCGAGATGCAAACAAAAAGAGGTACGAAGCTTATATATGAAGATATATTTCATAGCTGATAACAAACACAAAATGCATTTCTTAAAAAAATAGGAGTCTATGAAAATAAAACGTGAAATGTGTAAATATAAAAATTATTGAATGGTTTTTGTAGTTAATGAAAATTAAAAAAAAAAAAAAAAAAAAAAAAGAGACTGATGTTTAGAGAAAAATATAACTATAAATGAAAAAAAAGAAATATAAAGTATTGTTAATGAGTTATTTGCGGGTCATCATCATTGCACTCCGAACATGTCCATAGGTGCTTAGATCCCCTCCTCAACAAGTCCCTCAGTGTCCAGCGACTGACGACTCCAGTCCTAAGTTGGTTGATAAGTTTTCTTACACGGCCACTGAGTTTCTCATTTCTGGCTGTGCCCATCTTAACTCCCATTTCCATCATCCGAAGAAGTGACGTGGATCTGTGTTTGTCGAAGTCCTATGCTCTTCCAACATCTCGAGGGGCATTGATGATTTCCACCCGATCCATTGGTTTTCCATCCTCAACGACAGCGCAGCTAGCCAACCTGTCCGCTCTTTCATTTCCAACGTACTCCCGCGTGTTCAGGGACATAGACAAAGGTGACCTTACGTATTTTGATATCTGCAACGACTCTACCCATTGCATGCGTACAGAGCCCGCCTCTACTCTTCTAATCATGCTCATCGAATCACTCAGTATACATGCGTGGGTGTAGTCTTGTGACTCTAACCATTTGAATGCCTTGGTCACTGCCATCACCTCCATTGTCATGCTACTCGTGGTCATGACGTATGCAACACTGTCTTCTTTCACTAATCTGCCTGCCGAGCATGCTGTAAATGTCCATGCACTTCTTTGGTGTCGTATTACAGATCCGTCTGTATAAATGACTGCATCTTTCTCATCGGTGTTATCGCAGATGAGACCGTTGACCTCAGCATTAATCACGACCGGGTTCTGTTCCCTACTTTTCCTATCGAGTGTGACAATACACGAGAATGTCCCCTTGAATGACGTAGGCACCGGTATCCACTCCTCACCAACGCTGATAATGTTAAGCCCACAGACCTGTTTGATGACATCTTCTGCTCGGCCCACCCATGATTTGCCTTTTTTTAGCCTGTCACCTTTCCCTGTGTTGAGCACGTGGTGCAATGGATGCTCTTTATCTGTACTAATCTTCAGGTATACTCGTGCTCTTGATTCTGTCATCCATGGTTGGAAAGTCAAGAAGATATCTCATTGCTACACAGAGAGTGTCCCTCGTACATCCCAAGATAATGCGCATGGCTTCATTTTGTATTTTCTCCAGCCTATCAATTTGAGTCGTACTGACAATAAGAATTGCCAGGGCATACTCGATTGGTGAGAGGACTAATCCCTGGAACAGAAGAGTAAGTAGCCTCTGCTCGATGTTGGCAGCTGCCATTACCTTCAAGGCGGCTAATCCTTTGTGGGATTTTGTTATCACATGATTGACGTGGTTCCAAAAACATAGGCTGCGATCAAACTTAACTCCGAGGTATGTCATCAATTTGTCCCTGGTCACTTCATCAGCTCCCATTCGTACTACCGGTGTGGTCGTATTAACGATATGATTGTTAAGGAGAACCATGAAACTGATGCTTTATTAGGATCAACCAAGGCACCTGAAACTCCACACCAGGAAGAAATGCGATCGAGTTCGTCTTGCATTGTGAAGGCGATTCCCCGTCTGTCTCTTCCCTGTCGATATACCAGAATATCATCAGCAAAAGTCATAGTTCTTCCCCTCCCATCCAGCTGTTGTTCCGTGATCGTTATTGTGTACACGTTAAATAGAACTGGTGACAATGGTGAGCCTTGTGGCAGCCCTGGACAAATGGATGTTGGCTCAAAAGACCAACTTCCACATCTGAGTATCACCTTCCTCTGAAACAGTGCCGCGGCGATCCATCTAACGCAGAAGGAGTGCGCTGCCAGTTTGAGGAGCATATGCATGAGATATTTAAATGGTACCCTGTTGTATGCATCCTCCAGATCTATAGCAGCAGCACATGTCTCCTCTCGTCTGTGGAAGCCTTCGAAGACATCATAAGCAAAGACTGCCGCATTGAGCCATGTCTCTTTTATATATGTATAACCTCCGAGTGTGGGTGGGAATGCGTGTTTCTGTTCGAGGTGACAGGTGAGGACACGCAACTATTTTCTCCAGCAGCTTGCCCGCAGTGTTCTGCATTGTTATGATTCTGTAGGCACTGATCTGAGAACGGTCCTTGTTTGGCTTGGGTAGCGGTAGTGAGTAGCTGTGTAGCTACTCCTCCTTAATCTGGCCACTCCGAATACTGGCATTAAACTTATTGGCCAGTTTTGTCAAGTCGTCGTCAGCTAAATCGCCTATGTCATCGTACCGAACACCATCTGGACCAGGAGCAGTGTTGTGTGACCTTTTAAGTGTCGTGCGAATGGTATCGGTTATGATTGTGAGATCTTCCAGCACTATATCCTTACACAAATTTGATAGCGATCCCCGTATCTTCATTCTTACAGCCTCATTTCTTTGGCCCGTCTGCTCAATGTAGCGGGCAAGCAGGGCCTTCCCTTTGTTCTCATCAGATGTGTGCCATATCCGGCCTGTGCTCTGAAAGTCTGGTATGCCTCTGTGTCGTGTTGTGCCATTCATGCTCTGATGAAGGCGCCAGAATTTGGCGAGCGATTTTTCTGAGCACACTTTTTTACAGAAGTCGTCCCATTTGGCATCCTTAGTCTGCTTAGCACATAGTTTGAAGTGCATCATTTTTTGGTCGACCTCTTCTTTCAGACGCTTCAAGAGCCCAGGTTGTGCTCTTCCATTCTTTCTGGCTTTCTGCCATGTCTTGGCCGTTTGTCTCTTGTTCCGCCAAGCTTCCTCGACTTCTACGTCCCACCAGGGTGGCTGCGTCCATATCTCCCGCCTCCTACGAGGGGCGCTCTGTTTCCTATGTCTGATTTGCTAATGACGTCCTGGTCTGTTTTCTCGTAGTGGAATGTGTGGAGCTTTCTTTTCTGGCTTCTATTTCTGCTTTTCTCAATTAGGAGGACACATGGATAGTAATCACTTCCATGGAACCCCAGTGCACTCCACCTGCAAACCGGTGCAAAGGTGGAAGACACCAGTGCCAGGTCTATGACACTATCAGAGTCCCCTGTTCGAGTGGCCATTCTTGTTGCTTCCATCATTCAAGCACACTAAGTCGACTTACACTAGTGCGTTCTCTAGATCTTCTCTCTGCTTGTTGGTTATGACGTTACCCCACTGGTTGACTCTAGCATTAAAGTCTCCGCAGAAAATGACGTTCTCTTCATCGAACTCGAAGAGATTCTGCCATTGTTGTGTGTCCACCATCCCATTACAGGTATACACATTTACAATTACGAAATGAACTGGGGTCTGCACCTTAACCGTATGTACCAAATATAAAGTAGTTGTGAATTAATTATCTTACAGATTATCCGCTCTGCACATTGAAGAAGTCGATGAATGCTCAGATTTCCTACATGATTATTTCCCCTTCGTGTAACGACTGACTATCCCAATTGAGGACGAACTGTGAAATTATGTGAACATAAAATAACATAACATCATGTTTTTAATTATTCTAGAGGACAAATCTGGAGATTAAATTTGAAGTTGCCGACAATTTTAAAAACTGATATTAAGAGATGGATTAACCAACACCGGACAGAATGTACCGATATTGCTATAGTTCGTTCACAAATTCGTGCCCACAGGGTTGATCAATAACCTCGGAAACTGTTTGATCAATTTCTGTAATTCTTTTCCATGAAATCTTATTTTTTCACCGACCTTCAGATTTGATAACATTTCAGTACAATGGTAGTCTGAATTTTGCACAAATCGTTCTTTGTTATATAATTTTAGGAAACTATATCAAACCGCGTGCTCTAAACATTAGATTTTACTGTAAAATATGTTAATTTTCTAGCAATGCAAGTCAAAGGCGTATCCGTATTACATTGAAGAGGATCACAATTGTTTATTTGATTTATATCTTTGTCATAGAGATAGTTAATTGCAAAAGTGCTTGTACAATAACACAGTTCGTTTTTGCACAGTGATGAATTTACACTTTCAACTCTTCATGGTTTTAAACATCAAGTAGTCACTTCACAGAAGCTTACAAATTATCACACAAACAGGAATATACATTGATAGTAAATATTTTGTCAAAATAATACGACCTATTTAACAAGAAATCGGAAATGACAAAAGTGGCGCGTCTTTCAAATCCACGTTGAATAAGTGCGAGCAAGTGCTAAGATTGTGTGGATAAACACGTGACATTTTGCCTCTTTAAATGACAAAGTTGATTACAACAAATGTGGGTATTGTAAATTCATAAAAATCAGAACAACCAAGAAAATCATATTTTTATGTACCTTAAAGAAAGAAAAACGTTTCCTAAATGCATGATAGTAGGGAAACAAATCAGGTTTAAGGTCGGTGAAAAAAAATAAGATTTCATTTTAAAAAATTATTGAAATTCATCAAACAGTTTCTGAGATAATTAATAAACTCTGTGGGCACGAATTTGTGAACGAACTATAGTTATGTCCTGTGTTGGAGACTGATTTTACAAAACTTCCAATGTGAAGATATCAACTAATATTGCCCAAAGGATGATTAAAACCGTCAAAGATAATTAAGGAATCGCAAAAGTTAATTAAATGTGACATTAAACAAAAATATTTAATTTTTCTTATAATTCTTGTAATATGCGCAACCACATGCCGAAATATGTGTATTAATGTGAAAAATAATAATATGTTCACATAAGAAAGAAAAATTACATTTACTCATTAAAAAGCTGTGAAATATACACAAAGAAAAATAGCGATATTTACGCAAAGAAAAATAGTGGACATGTGCACAAAGAATAATAGTGATATGTACACAAAAAATAATAGTGATATGTACACATAAGAAAAATAATGATATTTGCACAAAGAATAATAGTGTTAGGTAAACTTAGGAAAAGTAGTGTTATGTACACATAAGAAAAATAGTGATATGTGCACAAAAAATAATAGTGATATGTACACATAAGAAAAATAGTGATATAGGCACAAAGAATAATAGTGATATGTACACAGAATAATAGTGATATGTACACACAGAATAATACTTATAAGTACACAATCTAAGCGTGAGTGCCGTAGTAGTTGCACGCTGATTTGATAAACCGAATGTGTGTTCGACACTCTCAGTTGAGCAAGTTGGTAGAAATGGATTCCTTGCTCAATGAGTTGAGCAATATAACATGTCCTTCCACATGTGTTTGTCTTCCTCAACTCATTGAGCAAGAAATCCATTTCTATCAACTTGGTGGAATAAGTATTCACTTTATCAAATCAGCGAGCAACTACTACGCCACTCGCTCTTAGATTGTGTACTTATCAGTATTATTATGTGTGTACACTTACCGTTTATATTGTACAAATGGAGTACTGAGAACCTTTTCCTTATCTCCCAATATTGTTCAGTCAACAAGTGGATACATAATTGCACCTTCCTCTATTACATAGCGTCTGTTGTACGAGTTACATCTGTGCTATATCTCCGGTGTTTCCGTTATTTCTATTTAAATATGAGAAACGTTGACGATCAAACGAAATGAGAAGATAGCATCAAAGAATAGACAATAAACAAGTCTCGACACTGCACAGTCCTAAAGAATGATTGAAGATAAAATATACAAGAAGAAAGCTGACGAAGTCTCTCGGGAGTGCCCAAACAGCCCTTAGGATTGTGGGATAAAGGAGAAGAAGAAAGCATGCGAATGGACATTATAAATGAGGATGTAAAGAGAAAACAAACTGGTGCAGCAAACGGTGCAGGATCACATAAAGAAACAGCTAATCACTTGGACATGTGAAACCGTTTGTTAGATCAACATCCACTTTCGTGTTGATATGAAATCAGACTCTTCCATCCATCCTTATGAGATACCCTTCCGAATTTTTCAATTGGCCTCCTTTTCCCCAATTAAATCCTGCTTGTCTTATTGTCTGTTAATCGTGTGACAAAAAATTACGTAAATCCAAGCCACCGTTTCTTTCTGCCATTTTGCAGATCAGTGTTTGATTTTTGAATTTATATTTCTTTGTTTATTCTAGAATAGTATTTGTCGATCGTGTTGATCTGTACATACATCTTATGTTTTGTATTTGATGAAGGCTTTGCCGGAACGTTGTTGTTTGTCTTGTCTATTTAATATGTAGTTATTAGATACAATCCCATGTTTATCTTACATGTTAGTTAATCCTCGGATTATCCTCATCGCAGACCGAAAAACATGTGATATGATAATCACCACCCGTGTGATAACACTCAATAAAGCTGGAAAGTAGCTGAAATGTAGACCTTGAACACGACGTATTAATAAAATATTTGACATTACAATAAACAATAAACACTAGAGCTGCGATAGCTCAGTGGGTAGTTCGTTCGTTCGTTCGTTCGCTTTCGTCAGCTTTGACCTCTGACGAAGTCCCACCCACTCAATTTTGTGGGACTGAATTTTGCGTGTAAAGTCTGTTTTATCCCATTACAGGATGCCCCTCGCCATGCAGGCAGATTTACTCCGACTTCAGAGGTACTAATTTTTAGGGAATTAGTAAAACCCAGATGTCCTCGCCAGGGTACGAACCCCGGCTGTTGCCGTGGTAAGCCAACCGCCTATCGATTGCGCTAACCGGACACCCTCAGTGGGTAGTGAATTAGACTGCAAAGGACAAGAGTTCGATCATGATCGACGGCTTCCATGTTCACCCAACCTTAAATGGGTACCGGATTTTTTTTTCTGGGAAAGTAAAGCGACACGGGCGTAGTACTGACCACATTACCCCAAATATCATATGCTGAAGGTCCGTAAAAATTATTGGTCACCAACACCATATTCCCTGTACGCCACTTGGCGTGACGGAGCTCTTTCCTTTTTTTTTTTTTACTTACAAATAACACTACAAAGGCAACAAACCGCATAGACTAAGAACATTCCATTTTTGTACGGCGTTTAAGGACAACAGAAGTTGAGGTAAGTAAAGTGCAAGAAGACTTTCATTGTTTTAATCTTCCCATTACATTTTTATTTGTAGGCTACTTTTTAATGCAAACACTTGTAACTTCGTTATATTTATTCTGAACCGTGTTTTGGTGTCTATAATATATATATATATATATATATATATATATATATATATATATATCACAATCATATACAATATGTAATATATCGCTGTATAATAAATTACATACATAGTTAAAACTTATCTAAACACTTCTCTAAATATGGCAATGTCGTCTCAATTTCTTCAATGAATGTGTCTATAATTTTAAAGACAAATTGTTTGTTTCTCTGACGAATTAAATTATTGAGAAGGTTCACTTCATAATAACTTCATTTCACAATATATTCACTTCACCATAACTTCGCCGACTTGTTTCTGCTCATGTCTTAAAAACTTATTAATAACATTACAATTTTTTTTCAAATTAGTGACGAGTTCTACAGCATCTCTGACAATGTTCACATCTCGAAAGCATCTCTGACAATGTTCACATCTCTACAGCATCTCTGACAATGTTCACATCTCTACAGCATCTCTGACAATGTTCACATCTCTACAGCATCTCTGATAATGTTCACATCTCTACAGCATCTCTGACAATGTTCACATCTCAACAGCATCTCTGATAATGTTCACATCTCTACTGCATCTCTTACAATGTTCACATCTCCACAGCATCTCTGACAATGTTCACATCTCCACAGCATCTCTGACAATGTTCACATCTCCACAGCATCTCTGACAATGTTCACATCTCTACAGCATCTCTGACAATGTTCACATCTCTACAGCATCTCTGATAATGTTCACATCCCTACAGCATCTCTGACAATGTTCACATCTCTACATCTCTGACAATGTTCACATCTCTACAGCATCTCTGATAATCTTCACATCTCTACAGCATCTCTTACAATGTTCACATCTCCACAGCATCTCTGACAATGATCACTTCACTACAGCATCTTTGACAATGTTCACATCTATACAGCATCTCTGACAATCTTCACATCTCTACAGCATCTCTGATAATGTTCACATCTCTGCAACATCTCTGACAATGTTCACATTTGTACAACATCTCTGACAATGTTCACATCTCTGCAACATCTCTGACAATGTTCACATTTGTACAACATCTCTGACAATGTTCACATTTGTACAACATCTCCGACAATGTTCACATCACTACAACATCTCTTACAATGCCCATATCTCTACGACATCTTTGACATTGCTCACATCTCACAACATCTCTGACAATGTTCACATCTCTACAACATCTCTGACAATGTTCACATCTCTACAGCATCTCTGACAATGCTCACATCTCTACATCTTTGACAATAATCACATTACCACAACATCTCTGACAATGCTCACATCTCTACATCTTTGACAATGTTCAAATCTCTACAGCATTCCTGACAATGTTCACATCTCTACATCTCTGACAATGTTCACATCTATACAACATATCTGACAATGCTCACATCTCTACATCTTTGACAATGTTCACATCACCACAACATCTCTGACAATGTTCACATCTCCACTACATCTCTGACAATATGTTCATATCTCCACAAAATCTCTGACAATGTTCACATCTCTACAAAATCTCTGACAATATTCACATCTCCACACCATCTCTGACAATGTTCACATCTCCACAATTTCTCTGACAATGTTCACATCTCCACAACATCTCTGACAAAATGTGCACTTGTCTACATCACTAGAGCGAGGATAAATCAGCCATGTTTGACATCATATCACAGTATAAGTCAGGCTTGTGAGCATCTACAACAGATAATCAAGTACCAGCCAAAGAGGAGAAAGTGTTGTTGCTGTGAATGATATCAAGAGCCAATCGAAAATTTTGTGTTTGTTAAATTTGACACAACAAAGTTAAACAAGTATAAAAGGAAACACAATGTAAGAATACACAAAGAGGAAATGGAAAGAGAAAATGAAAATGAAAACTCATCATCATCAAGTACTGGGCAAGTTGGCGTAGGTGATCATGTCTCACAACAACGATCGTTCTCGACGGTTATTTATCATTTCTGTTGTTGACCTTCTGCCAAGCCATTCTCTTAAGCGGTCTAGTATATTTTATCTTTGCTTCCCTCTATTTCTTCGTCTCTCAAATTTTAAAATTCTTACAGTATATTCCAGTTGTTCTATTCTCATTACATGGCCATGATTGTTTCTTCCTAATATTCTAATATTGGAAACTAGCTCCCCTTTTGCTTTGGCCTCTTTCAGAACGTTTTCATTACGTCCATGGTATTCTCAACATTCTTCTGTAAAACTACATTTCTACAGACTTCAGTGATGTTCTTGTCTGTTGTTCTATTGTCCATGATTCGCTTCCATATGTTAAGACTGGCTCTACATAACATTTAAGTACTCGTTTTCTTGTTTCTATTGTCAAAAATATATTGTACAGTATCTTCCTCATTTTTTGGAAAGCTGCTTTTGCCTGAGCCATTCTACATTTCACCTCTGTTGTACATCTTCCGTCTGAGGTTAACAAAGTTCCCAAACATTTAAATTCATTTACCTGTTTTAATATTGTTCCACTTGTCTTTATTTTGCACTGAGGTGATGTCTTTTACCTTGTTGTTACCATTACGTCTGTCTTTTTGCTATTAAGGCCGAGTATTTTATTTTTTCTTTCTTTCACTACAATGTCCAACATTTCTTGTAACTCATTTTCACTCTTAGCAATTAAGACTGTACCATCAGCATACCTTAGATTATTTATATTATGACCTCCGATTGTTATTCCAAGTATGCCCCTTATGATCTTAAAATAATCACACTATACATATTAAACAAATCTGGTGAGAGCACACAACATTGTCTAACACCCTGTTTTAAATTTTGAAACATGCCAACTGCTTTCCAGTTCTTATGGCCACTGTTTGCTGCCAGTAAATGTTCTTTATTATTCTTAGATCTTTGCTGTCTACGTTTATGCTTTCTAAAATTTGATTATTTCTTGGTGCTTAACTTTGCCAAATGATGTGGTATAATCTATGAAACATAGGTATAGATCTGTTTTCACCTCTATGGCTCTTTCTACTAAAGATCTTATGATGTATATGGCATTACTCGTTTTTTTACCTCTAACAACCACATTATTCGTCAATAATTTCTGGACTGATTTTGTTCCGCGTCTTCACATGATGATTCTTAGCGATATTTCAGTCATGTGACTCATAAGGCTTATTGTGCGATGATCATCGCATTCTATCACACCAGATTGATCTAAATGAAAAGTATGAGGACTATAATATGGAAGGAAGGAAGGAAGGAAGGAAGGAAGGAAGGAAGGAAGGAAGGAAGGAAGGAAGAAAGGAATACAACGATAAATAAACGGGCGAAGTAGAGGACAAAGAAGTAATACTAAAAACATATAAAAAACCGAAACAGAAATATAGGAAGAAGTTAAAACATAGTAATGATGAAAAATTACTGATCTAAAGAAAAGCAATAAGAGTTATTTATAACTTTTGACGCTCGCTTGTTCGATGGACGCAAAAAAGTACCAATTATCGGTAATAAGAGTATTTCCCCAGACAATTAAGACACCTCATTTCATCAGTGATCTAGACTTGGAGAACACTTTCTGAGTTATCTTCCCCTTGGCAACAGGTGAACCGAAGAACGTGACATGCTTCGTCATGCTATTCAAAGGTCAAGGTAGATCTCTGATCTCAGATGTGGAGCATGAAGGATTCGGGATCGATGCCAGCCAGGATATCGTTGGGATGAGAGTAACTATTCACTGTATCATGTACTTGAATAATTAATGAGTACTCATGGGAGACAATTCATTGGCAGACCATATAGATTTCGCTGTCAGAAAGGGATATCACGTTTGTGAGGAAAGATAATCGGATCAACGGTGTATACGTGGAGAGAGAGAGAGAGAGAGAGAGAGAGAGAGAGAGAGAGTTAATTAAGAAATAGTAATGGGGTGAGAAGGATTGGGGTTATTTTTCATTTAGGTAGGAGGAAAAAAAATTAAAATAGAGGAAAATCATTAGAGAGAAAAACAATAGAAATAGAAGGAGAAAGAGAGAGAGAGAGAGAGAGAGAGAGAGAGAGAGAGAATGAGAAGAAGAAGGAACGAGAGGGAGAGAGAAAGTGATACAAATCCTTAACTGAAATTTATCTCTAATATACGAATTCTGATTAGTGTAAAATAATGATATAAATAGCCTCAAGCATGCGTTATAAACGCTGGTTACAACCATGCTTTTATTTTCCTTGACACATGTTAGATCGGGTGTCTCACTCGCTACGGAATTCAACATGATATTAACGTTTTTTATTTTTTTAAACACAAAACTTATCTCCACTCTAGAGAATAGCAACACATTTTCCATCTATCATGTGTGAACTGACATATACTGTACACTAACATTCGTCAACAACAACCATCTTGCGTAGGCACCCTCAGTGAGGCACAGATCAGCAGAGAGGCGTGTCAGGTAGGCGTATCATAACAATTAGTCGCCTCACTCAAACACACACGCATATACATTACAGACATATTTATTTCATTCTTCGCACAGTAATTTATCACACAATAATTTCTCACACAATAATTTCCAACATAATAATTTCCCACACAATAATTTGTCACACAATAATTTATCACACAATAACTTCCCACACAATAAACGCTGTGCACTGCTGTTCACATTTTTAATTCTTCACTATGATCATTGGTGTTAGAATTACTGAGTAAATGACGAGTTCAGTATCGAGTGACACCCCCCCCCTAACCCCACCCTCCCTTGTATTAATATGTGTGTTTGATTGACAGAGGCGATATATTGAAAAGGATAACCATTGGACAAATATTATAATGAAAATTTCAGAAAAAGAAAGAAAAAAACGTCGTATGATAACAGCCTTACGTGGGTGTGAAACAAAACAAAAGTGGAACGACGTTTCGGCCAAAAAAAAACTCCTTCAGCTGGAACAACAAACAACAACGCAAAAAAATATAGATAGGTATATGCACAGAAACGTAAATCTCCAAACGTGTTTATGTAAAGATGTTACTATACCACTTTTTTCCTTTTTTAAATTTTCATTATTATCATCAGTTTTATAACAGTTTCGTATTTATATGCCTCTTGACGCCTTTACCCGTGACAAATACTATACTTGTTTATCTACACAAATGTTACATTTATAATTATTCCCACTTGACACGTTGATATGTTTACAGTTACGTTATCTTCATACCAATACTATACTTTACTTTTTGTTCTATTTACATATACGTTAAATTTACAGTGGCGGGTGTGGATGGTAACATGTTGACACCAAAATTGCGATTCTGGAGTGTCCTCTCCAGGGCCCGAGCTTGGGCAGAAAAAGAAAGAGACAAGTTGTTGCCCATGTAACATGTTTCTTCTCTCCACGCAGCCGAGCGATCGAAAGATCTGGCAGGGCAATACGTATACTGTATGAAAGATGGCCGCATACTGAAAGATATACTCTATGGACAACTGGCATATGGCAAAAGGACTAAGGGGCGCCCAACACTTCGATTTGTAGTCGTGTGTAAACACGACATGAAGTCTCTGAACCCTGCAGCCTGGAACGAAATAGCTGCAGACCACAATCTCTGCAAACACACTCTAAAGTTCCACCTCAAAAAAAGAAGCAGTCAGATTCATAGAAAAAGAGAATACATGGAGAAAGGAAAGAAAACAAAATGACATTTATAGGGGCACTGAAAAATCCATAGTCAACTATGACTGGCGGAGGCTACTATAGTCAACTATGACTGACGGAGGCTACTATAGTAAACTATGAATGATGGAGGCTACTATAGTCAACTTTGACTGAAGGAGGCTACTATAGTAAACTATGACTGACAGAGGCTACTATAGTCAACTATGACTGACGGAGGCTACTATTGTCAACTGTGAGTGACGGAGGCTACTATAGTCAATTATGACTGGCGAAGGCTACTATAGTCAACTAGGACTGACGGAGGCTACAATAGTCAACTGTGACTGACGGAGGCTTCTAGAGTCAACTGTGACTGACGGAGGCTACTATAGTCAACTATGACTGATGGAGGCTACTATAGTCAACTATGACTGACGGAGTTTACTATAGTCAACTAAGACTGATGGAGGCTACTATAGTCAACTATGACTGACGATGGCTACTACAGTCAACTATGACTGACGCAGGCTACTATAGTCAACTATGACTGACGGAGGCTACTACAGTCAACTATGACTGACGATGGCTACTGATACTACTAAATTCGCAGTTTATGTATAAAGATATGTTGCATACACAGGTTGTTCTATTAATAAAGATGCTATATCAACTTGTGTGTTCTACTGACAGAGAGGGTTGATTAACAACTATTCACCCATCACAGAGATACAATTATTTATTAAATAATCGTGTTATTCTTTGTTGACCTTTATCTTAATCGCATCCATTAGCTATAAAAATTCTCTCTCTTGTACAGTTGGCATTCTTTACAGGACTTCTGCTATCAAGGTAAAGATAGTAATTAGTTGTAGGTAAACGACGCCATTTACAATTCCGTTGCAAAGTGAGCACACTTAGCTCAGCCTAGCATGTCTCTGGCAAGAATGTCTACATGAAATGTTTTCTCCCTAACAGCAGTTATCCCAGCCTTCCTGTAACGTAACACGTTTTTCTTAAATCCCGTAACTGTTCTACTTCTAAATGGATCCTCAGCTGGTCTCCTCGGCCACCTGTGTCACAGCTTATCTCCTCAACATGTCTCCTCAAACTGTCTCCTCTGCTTGTTTCCTTAGCTTGTCTCCTCAACCTGTCTCCTCAGCTTGTCTCCTCAGCTTGTCTCATCAAACTGTCTCCTCAGCTTGTTTCCTCAGCTTGTCTCCTCAACCTGTCTCCTCAGCTTATCTCCGCAACCTGTCTCCTCAGCTTGTCTCAACAGTTTTAACTCCTCATCTTGTCTCCTCAGCTTGTCTCCTCAACCTGTCTACTAATTTTGTCTCCTCAGCTTGTCTCCTCAACCTGTCTCTTAAGCTTATCTCCTCAGTTTGTCTCCTCAACCTGTCTCCTCAGCTTGTTTCCTCAACCTGTCTCCTCAGCATGTCTCCTCAGCTTGTCTCATCAGCTTGTCTCATCAGTTGTGTCTCCTCATCTTGTCTCCACAGCTTGTCTCCTTAACCTGTCTCCTCATTTTCTCTCCTCAGCTTGTATCCTCAACCTGTCTCCTCAGCTTGTCTCCTCAACCTGTCTCCTCACCTTCTCTCCTCAGCTTGTCTCCTCAACCTGTTTCCTCATCTTGTCTCCTCAACTGTTTCCTCATCTTGTCTCCTCAACCTGTCTCCTCAACCTATCTCCTCAACTTGTCTCCTCAAACTACCTCCTCAGCTTGTCTCCTCAACCTGTCTCCTCACCTTCTCTCCTCAGCTTGTCTCCTCAACCTATCTCCTCAACTTGTCTCCTCAACCTGTCTCTCGACTTGTCTCCTCAGTTTGTCTCCTCAGCTTTTCTCCTCAACCTGTATCCTCAGCTGTCTCTTCAACCTGTCTCCTCAGCTTGCCTCCTCAGCTTGTCTCCTCAACCTGTCTCCTCAGCTTGTCTCCTCAACCTGTCTCCTCAGCCTGTTTCCTCAGCTTGTCTCATCAGCTTTGTCTCCTGAACCTGTTTCATCAGCTTGTCTCCTCAGCTTGTCTCAGCTTGTTTCATCAGCTTTGTCTCCTCATCTTGTCTCCTCAATCTGTCTCCTCAGCTTTGTCTCCTCATCCTGTCTCCTGAACCTGTCTCCTCAGCTTGTCTGTACAGCTTCACTCCACATGAGGAAAGAGAAGTGACTCATTGTTTCTGGTGTTTATGTTCTGACTGTCTTGTTTAAGGGTCATGGTTGTAGTTAAGTTCCTACATCACCAATGTAGCTCTTTGGGTTATAGAAATACACCAATTACTCTACCGGAACACGATGTATATACAACAATGAAGGACAAGACACGGTGAAAATACAACAGTGAAGGGCACGACACAGTTAAAATTGAGTAATGAGTTATTTACGGGTCATCATATTGCACTCCGAACATGTCCATAGGTGCTCAGATCCCCTGCTCAACAAGTGCCACAGTGTCCAGCGAAAGACGACTCCAGTTTTGAGTGGTTGATACGTCCTCTTATACGTCCACAAAGTTGCTCGTTTCTGGCTTTGCCCATCTAAAGTCCCATTTATTTCAAACTGAAACATGATTTATTCCCATCCAATTCCAACATGATCTATTCGCATCAAACTTCAACATGATCTATTCGCATCAAACCCAACATGATTTATTCGCATTAAACTCCAACATGATCTATTCGCATCACACCCTAACATAATTTATTCGCATTAAACTCCAACATGATCTATTCCCATCAAACTCCAACATGATCTATTCCCATCAAACTCCAACATGATCTATTCGCATCACACTCCAAAATGATCTATCCCCATCAAACTTGAACATGATCTATTCGCATCAAACTCCAACATTATCTATTCGCATCAAACTCCAACATGAACTGTTCCATCAAAACCCAACATGAACTATTCCCATCAAACCCCAACATGAACTATTCGCATCACACTCCAACATGATCTATTCGCATCACACACCAACATGATCTATTCGCATCAAACCCCAACATGATCTATTCGCATCAAACTCCAACAGGAACTATTCGCATCACACTCCAACATGATCTATTCGCATCAAACCCCAAATTGAACTATTCTCATCAAACTCCAACATGATCTATTCGCATCAAACCCCAAATTGAACTATTCTCATCAAACTCCAACATGATCTATTCGCATCAAACCCCAAATTGAACTATTCTCATCAAACTCCAACATGATCTATTCGCATCAAACTTCAACATGACTATTCGTATCACACTCCAACATGATCTATTCGCATCACACTCCAACATGATCTATTCGCATCAAACTCAAACATGATCTTTTCGGATCACACTCCAACATGATCTATTCGGATCAAACTCCAACATGATCTATTCGACCAAACTTTATTCTTAAACGTAAAATGATTTTTTTCTTAAAAGTTATCTCAATATACATATCGCGTCGTAGTGGTCTGAAACATAACATTTCTCTGTACTAAACAACAAAACTCAGTGTTGAGGTGGCTAGTGCTATTCCTCGCTGTTATTATTTTCCCAACTTAGTGAAACATACATTTACCTATCTACATAAGCAAAACACAGTTGTTATTTAATTGTATCAAGTACACACATAGTGTAATAACATAAATCTTATAAAAACACATATCTGTTCTATTCACATGAAAAAATCGAGGGACGAAGAGAAAGAAGGAAGCAAAGCGAAAAATAAACCAGACAGCTTAAGAGAATGGCTTACCAGAAGGTGAACAACAGAAATGATAAATAACTGTCGAGATCGAAAGTTGTGTAGAGACATGATCACATACGCCTGCAGACACGGTTCTTGATGATGATGATGATGTTCTATTCAAATAATTTATGAAAAATAAACAACAAAGTTCTAAATGTACGTATGTTCTACTCACCGATATGTTCCTGTCGAACTCCCGTTACGTTTACATAAGCTCGAATCACGTGTAAGTTCTAACTCCCAACGAAAACACTGAATCCGACACTGTTAACAGATCATCTCTAGACCACAGAGTGGCCAAGTCTGATCACGTGACCCGTTGTCTAACAATCGGCCAGAGCTCGGGATATGCCCGGATACACGTGACAGACCTGGAGCGAGTGGGGTTAAAGCAATGGCAATTGTGTGCCACTGTCGACATTGACTGATTAATACGGTATCGATCAGTCAGACACGCGCCAGTTGTCACAAAATGCCAACGAGAAGGTCGCTCGATCTCAACTACGTACTTCACCTGCGAAATATAGAAATTTGTGCACACTTTCGATCATACTGAAATAGTTCCTTGCAGTCTTGGAAAAAAACACCCACCTGTCAAAATTAGTACCTGACTCACAGAGTTGGTGGTAGTATTATTAGGGTGAAAAAGCATTAGCCGCCTCACCTCCGCATTGTATAAATACTCAAATAACGGTTCTCTCAAATGTCTTCTTCCTACATGAGTTACATACTAAACCGATACATTAAGACATGAACAAACTAGTGTCTTTCTGCGACCAGTTAATTTATGTTTTGATAAAGTACCATTTTTGTTCTGGCCAGGTGAATGTCAGTCAATAAACTAACATAGCAACCAAATACCTTTACCTTACTTTAATTTGATTTACTTTACTGAAATTGATTTACATTAATTTACTTTACTTACTTTACTTTGGTTACTTTACTTCAGTTTGATTTACTTTACTTTACTTTGATTTAATTTACTTCTACGTTGATTTACTTTACTTCAGTTTAATTTAATTTACTTTACTTTGATTACGTTACTTCAGTTTGATTTAATTTACTTTACTTTTATTTACTTTTCTTCTACTTTGATTTACTTTACATCAGTTTGATTTAATTTACTTTACTTTGCTTACTTTACTTTGATTTAATTTACATCAGTTTGATTTAATTTACTTTACTTTGCTTACTTTACTTCAATTTGATTTACTTTACTTTACTTTGAATTACTTTGCTCTACTTTGATTTACTTTACAGCAGTTTCATTTTAATTTACTGTACTTTGGTTTACTTTATTTTATTTTGATTCACTTTACTGTGATTTACTTTATTTTACTTCACTTAACTGTGATGTATTTTTCTTTATTTTGATTAACATACTTTAATTTGATTTACTTTACTTTACTTTGATTTACTTTACTTCAGTTTGATTTACTTTAGTTTACTTTGGTTTACTTTATTTTACTTTGATTCACTTTACTGTGATTTACTTTATTTTACCACTTTACTTTGATGTATTTTACTTTGTTTTGATTTACTTACTTTACTTTGATTTAAGTTACTTTACTCTGATTTCTTTTACCTTACTTTGATTTACTTTACTTCGATTTACTTTGGTTTACTTTATTTTACTTTGATTGCTTCACTTTATTTTGATTTACTTTACTTTACTCTGAATTACTTACATGACCTTTACCTTACTTTGATTTACTTTACTTCGGTTTACTTTGGTATACTTTACTTACTTTGATTTACTTTGCTTTATTTTCATTTACTTTACTTTACTTTGATTTACTTTACTTTAATTTGATTTACTTTATTTTACTTTACTTTCATTTAATTCACTTTCATTCACTTTACTTTACTTTACTTTGATTTACTTTGCTTTATTTTCATTTACTTTACTTTACTTTGATTTACTTTGCTTTATTTTCATTTACTTTACTTCACTTTGATTTACTTTACTTTAATTTGATTTACTTTATTTTACTTTACTTTCATTTAATTTACTTTCATTCACTTTACTTTACTTTACTTTGATTTAATTTACTTTACGTGTATTTACTTTACTTTGATTTATTTTACTATCCGCTGCTTCTCTTACAGTTCAGCATGGATGACAAAAGTAATTTTTCCGTTCAATGTGTCTGCAGCCAGCACGGTGCTGGTCGTCATGTTTGATATTTCATTAATCCATCGGCCAAAGGTTTACCTTTTTCTCTCTTTTGTTCGTTCCTGCGTGTTAATGTTCTCTGAAGGATGCTACAGGGTGGCTATCGTTCTACATGCCTAAACCTTTTGATTTGCTGTGTCCACCAGCACTGGTGTTTCTCCAACTCGGTTCCTTTTATTCTAATTTCCAACGCTGATGTTCATGTCAACGAAATATTTTTCCTAACCCCCTCATTTCTGTAGTGACCACATAATACGTCAATAAGTTAAATCGTTCTTCTTCCTCTTCCTCTTCTTCTTTCCTTCCTCATCTGTCTTTCAGCGTCGAAGGGAGATATAATTTGCGGTCTTTTGCTCTTCTGTTCGCCTCTGCTGCTGTTATGTTTCCTAGTGCTTCTAATATTCCATCGATCCATCTTTTTCGTGGTCGACCCTTGGGTTTGGTGTTCTCACAACGTTTGTTGAAGGCTCGTTGTGTTGTGTTTTGATCTTTCTGCCTTGTCACGTGGCCAAATCATTTTATCTGTTGTTTCCTTATATGTTCTATGCTATTCCTAGCTTTTTTCTCAGTTCTTGATTTCTGATGTTATCTCTCAGACTGTTTCCTGTCATTCGTCTAACGCATTTCATCTCTGTAGAGGGTATTTTTCTTATTGTTCTTGCATCTAAGGTCCAGGTCTGGCATTGGTATCACAACGTTGGGATGAAGATTGTATTGTATAGTGCTCGTTTTGCTTCCAAAGTTATTTCCTTGTTGGACAATAGTATCCGATGATTTGACAAGCTTTGTTGCATCTTGATTCTACCTCTGGTGTTTGAGAATTATCATTTGTCAATAGACATCCTAGGTATTTGAATTCCTCTACTTGTTTTAGTTGTCTGCCTTCTTAACCTTGTTAAATCTTTAAATATCGAAATTACTTCTCTGGTTTAGTCAGAATTACCTGACTTCAATTGGAAATTGTGAACTATATAAATTAGCTTGAGGTTTAAACTTATCTATATATTGAGTTGGAAGCCGCGACAGCTCAGTGGTTTGTGAACTGGGCTCCAAAGGACAATAAGTCGAGTTAAATCCTAATCGATAGCTTCCGGTTTCACCCAGCTTTAAATGGGTACCTGATTTTTTCCTGGGAAATTAAAGCGGCACGGGCGTAATACCGACCACATTAACCCAAAAGTCATGTGCCGAAGGTCTATAACAAGTATAGTCACAAACACTATATTCCCTATACGCCACTTAGCGTGACGCGCCCTTTACTATTTTACGTATTTATTGACTTTGAAATGAACATTTTGTAGATGACGTCACATAAAACAAAGAATGTAGCACAGAATGGAACTACTCTTGATACGTCCGAAATTCCATATGTTTTATTGGTCAGTTTGGAAGAGTTAATTACTCCAGAATATGTTCTTGTAAATAGGAACTTCATAACATAAGCAGAACAGAGGAAAATATCTCTCACTTCATTCATTAATACTGACATCAGTAGCAGGTGGAAACACGTTGATCACACCTGAGTTATATGAGAGGAATCATGTCGTCTAGGGGAATAAACTGATCTTCTATCTATCTACATGTCTGTCTGTCTGTCTTTACTTATGTCTGTATGCCTGGCTATTTGTTTGTATGTCTGTCCTATATTATACTGTCTTATTTTATTATATCCTATAATATCCAATCCTATTTTACCTTGCTTTATTTGTTCTTAACATACCTTACCTTACACTAGATTACCTTATCTAACTTATCTAAATTTATCTCAACATATATTATATTATCTAATCATGTTTTCTATTTCTGCCCGTCAATCTCCATGTATGTCTTTCACTCTATTAAATCTGTTATCAATTCCAATCTAGTCGCCAGTCCTATTATATACATCCAACCCCGTCCGTGCCAGGACCTCTCCAAGCAATTTCACCAGATTGTTCCTGCATTTTGTACTTCAGTTGTAGATTTCCTACAAACCATTGTCTAAACAATAAACACAAGAAAAATAGTTCTTAAATGTTATGTAGAGCCAGCCTTTACATATGGATGTGAACCATAAACAATGGGACAAAAGACAAGAAAATAACTGGAGTTTGTAGAAATGTGGTTTTACAGAAGAATGTTGAGCATACCAATGACAGCTAAAACAGTATTAAAAACAGTTCTGAAAGAGGCTAAAGCAAAAAGAGAGCTAATTTCCAATATTAGGAAGAAACAATCATCATTTTTTGGCCGTGTAATGAGAAGAGAACAGCTGGAGTATATTGTAACAACTAGGAAAATTGAGGGATGAAGAGACAGAAGAAAGCAAAGAGAAAAGATACCAGACAGCTTAAGAGAATTGCTTGGCAGAAGGTTAAAACAGAAATTATAAATAAATGACGAGATCGAAAGTTGTGGAGAGACATGATCACCTACGCCAGCAGGCCCGATACTTGATGATGATGATGATTCTCTTAAGCTCTCTTGTGTCGTTTCTGTTTGTTTCTCTATAGCATGTCTTCCCTCAACTTGTTCAGTTGTCCTTAATACATTCCGACTATTTATTATAATTTGACATGGCTTGATGTTTGTCATCAGACGGTATGGAGAAATCAGTACATTATGTGCTATAGTTGTACTTCTCAATGAACAGCTTCTTTCATGCAGGAATCTGCCATTCGACAGATCCGGCCACGGACGCATAAGATGTAGTTGTACTTTAATTTGTGACACCTTTATTTCTCTTTTCCAACTTGTCCTTTGATCTGTTCATTAATTCCAGTCAGCTATGATTCTCTTTATTTCTCCATGCGACCACGATTTGTCGCCAGTTTCGTTCACTGAAGGAGGAATTCCTCATGAAAGCATGGTAGACATCTCTATACTAAAGTGTTTGTTCATAGATCACTTCCTGTGTCTAGACTTACCATACAGCTTCAGCTCAGGGATGCAATTAAAGTCGATCTTTCTATCGTGATCCATCCACCTCAAACTTTGCTTCTTAACATTGTCTTCATAGATGGAAATTGAGATCATTGCAAGATATGCGAGTTTGTTATTCTGTCCTATCATGTTATATAGGGTAGAAAGAAGAATGCGCACGTGGAAACTGCCGTTTCCTGTCATTGAGTTATTGAGTTATTTGCGGGTCATCATCATTGCACTCCGAACATGTCCATAGGTGCTTAGATCCCCTCCTCAGCAATTCCCTCAGTGTCCAGCGACTGACGACTCCAGTTCTATGTTGGTTGATAAGTCTTCTTACACGGCCACCAACTTTCTCATTTCTAGCTGCGCCATCTTAACTCCCATTTCCATCATCCGAAGAAGTGACGTTGATCTGTGTTTGTCGAAGTCCCGTGCTCTTCCCACATCTCGGAGTACATTGATGATGTCTAGCCGATCCATCGGCTGCCCGTCCTCAACAACAGCGCAGCTAGCCAACCTGTCCGCTCTCTCATTTCCCCGTACTCCCGCATGTCCAGGGACATAGACAAAGGTGACCTTACGTATTTTTGATTTCTGCAACGACTCTACCCATTGCATGCGTACAAAGCCCGCCTCCACTTTTTTTATCATGCTCATCGAATCACTCAGTATACATGCGTGGATGTAGTCTGGTGACTCTAACCATTTGAATGCCTTGGTCACTGCCATCACCTCCATTGTCATGCTACTCGTGGTCATGGCGTATACACCACTGTCTTCCTTGGCTATTCCGCCTGCCGAGCGTGCTGTAAATGCCCATCCACTTCTTTCGTGTCGTCTTACAGATCCGTCTGTATAGATGACTGCATCTTTCTCATCGGTATTATCGCAGATGAGACCGTTGACCTCAGCATTAACCACGACCGGGTTCTGTTCCCTACTTTTCCTGTCGAGTGTGACAATACATGAGAAAGTCTCCTTGAATGACGTAGGCACCGGTATCCACTCCTCACCAACGCTGATATTGGTAAGCCCACAGACCTGTTTGATGACATCTTCTGCTCGGCCCACCCATGATTTGCCTCTTTTTAGCCTGGTACCTTTCTCTGTGTTGAGCACGTGGTGCAATGGATGCTCTGTATCTATACTAATCTTCAGGTATGCTCGTGCTCTCCAGATCTTGATTCTGTCATCCATGGTTGAAAAGTCAAGAAGATACCTCATTGCTACACAGGGAGTGTCCCTCGTACATCCCAGGATAATGCGCATGGCTTCATTTTCTATTTTCTCCAGCCTATCAATTTGAGTCGTACTGACAGTAAGAATGGCCAGGGCATATTCGATTGGTGCGAGGACTAATCCCTGGAACAGAAGAGTAAGTAGCCTCTGCTCGATGTTGGCAGTTGCCATGACCTTCAAGGCGGCTAATCCTTTGCAGGATTTTGTTATCACATGGTCGACGTGGTCCCGAAAACACAGGCTGCGATCAAACTTAACTCCGAGGTATGTCATCAACTTGTCCCTGGTCACCTCATCAGCTCCCATTCGTACTACCGGTGTGGTCGTATTAACGATATGATTGTTAAGGGAGAACCATGAAATTGATGCTTTATTAGGATTAACCAAGGCACCTGAAACCCCACACCAGGAAGAAATGCGATCGAGTTCGTCTTGCATTGTGGAGGCGATTCCCCGTCTGTCTCTTCCTTGTCGATATACCAGAATATCATCAGATATTCCTGTATGAGCTATTCCTGTCATGTCTTGAATAAGTAGTCCATATCTTTGACCATTATAAAAGTGTATTAAGCACACTAGTCTAATTAATAAAGATATTTGTTTGACGTGAGAGTTAATGTTATGTTTTTGCATAACTTTACGCTAGTTTGCCAATTGGAGTTTGTTTCTTTATCAAGAAAAATGGTGGCTCTGACTGTGAATCTAAGAGCTGTGTGACAGGTGTCAATGGTTTTCTAATTAGTTGGTCGTACTGATTGTCTCCTTCTGTTGTTGCAAATAATCTTACTCTTTTACTTTGGCCTCATTTTTGGACGCCCTTGTTACTCTCTTTAGCTGTCCATAGTATTCTCCATACCTGCTGGCCTCCAACGACTTTCTTGTATGTCATCAAATTGTCCAGGATTTATTTCAAAATGTCAAAGATTGGCTCCACATAAAACAGTGGAAATCTTATTTTCTAATTTCAATTGACGAAAATCTTAATTCCCGTAATAACTTTTCAATCTTCAAAGTGCAGCTTCAAGGCGTTTATTTTATTTGCTGAAACATTTACCAATTTGCGATGTCCTTATTTAAATGTATTATGTGCAACATCTGATAAAATACGATTAAACCTGGGTACGCTTTTTTGTCATAAATGTCACAAATCATTTGTGAGGAGTCAACGCAATGGCTTCTAATTCTAACCATGAGTAATTAAGTAATCAAACAACAATCTAGCAACATTCGTGATTTATTCTTCTTCGCGTTTACATGTTAAACGTCTAAAGAGCAGAGAAAAGCACAAATGGTTGAAATTTTGTTGTTGTTGTCCATCTGCATAATTGGTACCTGACTTCTTCTTCTACCTTTTAGCTCCCAGTGGAGCATAGGTCTTCAACAAACACTTTCCAAGTCGTTCTGTTTCTTGCAATTCTTTTAAGATCATTCCATGTCTTCCCCATCATCTTCATCTCTGCTTCGATCTGTCTTCTCCAAGAATTCCTTGGTCTTCCTCTTTGTCTTTTCCCCTGGGGATTCCAAAAAGGGCCTGTTGTGTAATACTCTCAGTTGACTTCCGTAGTGTGTGTCCTATCCATCGCCATCGTCTTCGCTGTATCTCTTTATCCACTGGTATTTGACCGGTCATCATCATCATTGAGTGCCGTCTCCGCAACGAAGGTTGGCTACCATGGAGCGCCATTTTGCTCTATCTCTTGCTTTGATGGTGCAGGTTGTCATCGGTTGATTTGTCCATCTTTTGATGTTACTCGTCCATGTTAATCTTGGTCTGCCTCTGCCTCTTTTACCTTGTATTTTCCCCTCCAGGATCACTTTCAGTAGGCTGTTGTGTCTTTTAACATGGCCTAAGAATCGCATTTGTCTTGTTCTAATTGTGTATTTGACCGGTACATTTCCATAATTCCACGTTAGTGCCTTTGTCCTGCCATTTCCATCCCTTTATTCTGCGCAAGCATCCATTAATGAAAGTCTGTACCTTAGTGATTGTCAATTTTGTTATTCTCCATGTTTCACAGCCATATAATAGGACCGACTTAACATTTGAGTTGAAAATTTTTATTTTTGTATTTAGCCTAATTTCTTTGGATTTCCATATGTTTCCCAGTGCAATGAAAGCTCCTCTTGCTTTTGATATCCTTATTTTGGTATCATTTTCTGTTCCTCCCTCTTTATCTATATTACTGCCCAGATATATGTAAGATTGTACGTCTAGTAGAGTTATTTCTCCTAGTTTTATTTGGTTATTGCCAACTGCATTAATTCTCATAATGTTGGTCTTATCTCTATTAATCTTTAGTCCTAGCTGTTGTGATCTCCCATCTAATATACTCATTTTATCCTGCATCTGTTGATGGCTGTGTGATAGTAGAGCTATATCACCAGCAAAGTCTAAATCATCAAGTTGTTTGGTCAGTGACCACTGGATCCCATTTCTGTTGTTTTGAGTTATTTTCATAATCCAATCTATGGCCAGTAGAAAGAGAAATGGAGACAGAAGGCATCCTTGCCTTACTCCTGTTCTTATTTCAAATGCTTCTGTAAGCTGACCTTCATGCACCACACTACATTTTGTTCCTTCATACATTGTTTTTATCAGGTTAATAAACTTTATGGAATTCCGTAATGACTCAGCAACTTCCAAAGCATTCTTCTGTCTAAACTATCAAATGCCTTTTCGTAATCTATGAACCCAATATAAAGTGGGGATTTTAGTTCTAAACTTTGTTCAACTATTATACGTAGAGTAGTTATTTGATCAGCACATGATCTGTTCTTCCTAAAACCTGCTTGTTCATCACTCAAGTGCCTCTCTTAGTCTCTCCAGAATAATTATGCCTAATATTTTTCCTGGCACTGATAGTAGCATAATTCCCCTATAATTTGTGCACTCCTGTAAACTTCCTTTCTTTGGTAGTTTGATCATATAACCTTCTCTCCAGTCTTTAGGTATTTCTTCCCTCTCCCATATTTTATCCAATAGATCATGTAACATCTTGGTAGAGGTGTTAATATCTGCTTTGATGGCTTCCGAAGGAATTTCATCTGGTCCTGTGGCTTTACCATCTTTTAATAGTTTGATAGCTTTCATTATTTCTTCTTTGCTTGGTTTTCCGCAGTTAACGTGTAACTCCTCTTCTGCTGGTAGTATATCTGGAGGATTATTTGAGCCGGGTCTGTTCAAAAGTTCTTCAAAGTGCTCTTTCCATCTCTCCATTTGTTCCCTTATATTACTAAGCAGATTTCATTTCTTATCTTTGATAAAGGCGTTGATCTGTTTGTATTTTCCACTTAATTTCTTTGTGCTGTTGTACAGTTCTTTCATATTCCCTTTATTTGCTGCTTCTTCTGCCTCTTTAGCTAGTTCATCTATATATTTCCTCTTATCCCTTTTAATGCATCTTCTCACTTCTTTGTTCACCTCTGTGTAAGCTTCCTGTGTCTTGGCTTTATTACTTCTTGTTTTGCTTTTAATTATGTCTGCTTTCTTGTTCTTTCTTTCTTTAATTTTGTCCAGGGTCTCTGCTGTCATCCATGCCTTATCCTGGCGTTCTCTTTTCACCAGTGTTTCTTCGCATGTCTCTTTCCATATATTTTTTACCTGTTTCCAATGATCTTCAATATTTATTGTATTTTCTAGTTGTTGGAGGACTTGGTATTTGTTTGATATTGTGACTGCGAATTTATCTTTAATTCCTTGTTCTTTAAGAAACCCTACATTGAAATACTTTCTATCCTTATTCGTTGTAGTATACCTTTTTAATTTAATTTTAAGTTTGGCTGACAGAAGATGATAGTCAGAAGCTACATCTGCCCCTCTATATACTTTTACATCCTGTAAGGATGACTTAAACTTATTTTTAATACATATGTGATCAATTTGATTTTCCGTTCTATGATCTGGTGACACCCATGTAGATTTGTTTATTCTTTTATGTTGGAATATTGTTCCTCCTAGGCTCATTTGATTAAGGGCGCAGAAATTCACAAATATCTCTCCATTCTCGTTTATATCTCCAAGTCCATGTTTTCCCATAATCTCTTCGAAGCCTCTGTTGTCTGATCCTACCTTAGCATTTAGGTCTCTCATCAAGATTATAATATCCTTGGCTTGTCTTGCATCCATCTGACATTGTAGCTGTTTATAAAAATCATCTTTAACTGTGTCATCCTTATCGTTGGTTGGTTCATAGCATTGTATAATGTGTAATTTTATTTTTTTATTTTTATTTTTTCTTCTTCCTGTAATTAATATGGTATCACAAGCAAAAAAGGCCGTGTGTCCAGCCCAGACAGCACGAGGTACTAAGGTGGGGGATTTTATTGCAATTAACAAAGAAAAAAAAGAAAGAAAGAAAGAAACGATCTCATTTGTGAATGTCTAAACCACAATCAAGAAAGTAACCAACTTACAAATTGACGAACCAACAAACTTAACTAAGTGGTAAATCAACGAATATGTTTAAAAAAATCACCTAGTTATTCATTCAATTGGTGTCCGGGGGCGAAGGCGCACCTCCCAGGACCAGAGCTGAAAGTTGTCAGCGACCCACAGCTGATGGCTTGCGCCAGGATCGGTGAACCAAAACCATCCAGACCCTGCTCCACCTCTCCGTGGTGCCTCCAGTAACAGACTAACCTGTCTAGTCTGGCCAAGCGTGCAGGGATCGAAGAGGGAAGACAACCCGGTACTCAAAAATGTTGTGCTGAAGTCGGATGTGTTGGGCCGAAAGTCGCAAATATAACAGTTATACTGAAAACTACAACACTACGCAGACACGTCCACTACGTCCTTGTAAGGGCGGATGATGAAGAGGAATATTCTGGTCCACCACGATACTCTAGAATACTTTAGTCATCTGGCGAACACAACCAACCAACCACCAATTGGTGTCCGTCTCCACATCGAAAGTTCAAGTACCAGGGATCGCCATTTTGCTTTGTCTCCTTCATACTTCACTTTGTAATTGTTCACCCGTCTATCTTTTCACGTGTCCAGTTACTTCAGTACCGGCCTGTTCCATCTACCTCGTACTTTATCCTCCAAGATGACTACATAGCTGTAAACTAGTTCAACAATAATGTCAATAAAAAAGAAACTAAGTCACACACTGACGAACTGTAACTGTGTTACTAGCAAAATAACTGGTAAACTGACTTATTTGCTAAATGGGTAGGTGGTTAACAAGCATTCAGCAACAAAGTAACTGGTAAATTATCTGATTGAATAACCATCAAACAGCTTCTTGTCGTTAAACAACGAAAAGCTGGCTGTTTTTGTCAGGTAAAAAAGAAGGATTGGCTGTTTTTGTCAGGTAAATAAGAGGGATTGGCTGTATTTGTCAGGTAAATAAGAAGGATTGGCTGTTTTTGTCAGGGAAAAAAGGAGGACTGGCTGTTTTTGTCAGGAAAATTAGAAGGATTGGCTATTTTTGTCAGGTAAAAAAGGAGGACTGACTGTTTTTGTCAGGTAAATAAGGAGGATTGGCTATTTTTGTCAAGTAAAAAAGGAGGATTGACTGTTTTTGTCAGGTAAAAAAGGAGGACTGGCTGTTTTTGTCAGGTATAAAAAGAGGGTTGGATGTTTTTGTCAGGTAAAAAAAGAGGGTTTGATGTTTTTGTCAGGTAAAAATAGAGGGTTGGATATTTTTGTCAGGTATAAAAAAGGGTTGGATGTTTTTGTCAGGTAAATAAATAGGGTTGGATGTTTTTGTCAGGTAAAAAAGAGGGTTGGATGTTTTTGTCAGGTATAAAAAGAGGGTTGGATGTTTTTGTCAGGTAAAAAAGGAGGGTTGGCTGTTTTTGTCAGGAAAATAAGAAGGATTGGCTATTTTTTTAAGGTAAAAAAGAAGTATTTGCTATTTTTGTCAGGTAAATAAAGGGATTGGCTATTTCTTCAGGTAAATAAGAAGGAATGGCTATTTTTGTCAGGTAAAAAAGGAGAACTAGCTGTTTTTGTCAGGTAAAAATGAAGGGTTGGCTGTTTTTTGTTAGGTAAATAAGAAGGGTTGGCTGTTTTTGTCAGGTAAAAAAGGAGGACTGGCTGTTTTTGTCAGGTAAAAAAGTAAGATTTCACGGCTTTTTGTGAGGGAAAAAAGGAATATTTTCAAGACTAACCGTAAACCGTTCATGAAACTAGCACGACGCCTGATTTATAATCTACTATAACTGCTAAGTTCTACAACCACCACACCACTACCACTGCTGCTGCTACTACTACCACTACTATAATTTAAGTCTTTGTTACACATTTTACAATAGACACTTTGTTACACACTTTACAATAGACACTTTGTTACACACTTTACAATAGATACTTTGTTACACACTTTACAATAGACACTTTGTTACACACATTACAATAGATACTTTGTTACACACTTTACAATAGACACTTTGTTACACACTTTACAATAGATACTTTGTTACACACTTTACAATAGATACTTTGTTACACACTTTACAATAGACACTTTGTTACACAATTTACAATAGACACTTTGTTACACACTTTACAATTGACACTTTTTTACACACTTTACAATAGATACTTTGTTACACACTTTACAATAGACACTTTGTTACACACTTTACAATAGATACTTTGTTACACACTTTACAATAGACACTTTGTTACACACATTACAATAGATACTTTGTTACACACTTTACAATAGACACTTTGTTACACACTTTACAATAGACACTTTGTTACACACTTTACAATTGACACTTTGTTACACACTTTTCAATAGATACTTTGTTACACACTTTACAATAGATACTTTGTTACACACTTTACAATAGGCCTAACTCTTTGAATGTCCAGAAGCCAGTCGCTTAAAAGCCTCTTCACATTTCTTCATATACACCACGTGACTACATTGTCATTTTCATTTTTTTTTTTATAATGACTATGGTTCGGTCACTCATTTTGAGCTGCTGTCTAGTACAAACTGCATCACCATCATCACTGAGTGCCGTCTCAGCATCGAAGATTGGTTACCATGGAGAGCCATTCCCCTCTGTCTCTTGCTTTGGGTAATGTAGATTGTCATAGGTTGATATGTACATCTTTTGATGTCGCTCGTCCATGTTAATCATGGTCTGCCTCTGCCTATTTCACCTTGTATTTTCCCTTCCAAGATTACTTTTAGTAGGCTGCTGTGTCTTTTAACATGCCTGAAAATTCTCATTTGTCTTGTTTGAATTGTGATTAGCACTACAAGCTACGCAGATCAAAATATTCGAATTACTGTTCTATACACCAATCACATAGTCGAGACCGGAAGTATTAGGTTGCACTGTGTTTGCCAACAGCAGAACTGCATATATCAACCTATGACATCAAAACTATTTAACTATTTTACAAGAAATTAGTTGTGCTGAAGTCGGATGTGTTGGGCCGAAAGGCGCAAATATAACAGTTATACTACAAATCACAACACAACGCAGACACGTCCACTACGTCCTTGTAAGGGCGGATGATGAAGAAGAATATTCTAGTCTACCACGATACTCTAGAATACTTTAGTCATCGGGCGAACGCAACAACAAGAAATTAGCAAAAATACTGTAACACATTCAATCGCCTGCAATTTAAAAAAAAAAATATCCAATAATTCTGTGATGCGAGGAAAACGAAAGAAATCGGTTTACAGGACAAAAAAATAAAATCGTAAGCCGTAAGGTATAATGTAAAGATGTAAATCTTACAGGAAAAATCGTAAGCTCTGGCAACCCCTACCATCAAATAAATTGTGTGAATGACTGAATAACAAGGCCAATAAATAATTTTATTGATTGAGTGAATGACGAATGGAGAAACAAACAAAATAATTGACAGAATGACTAACAACAAAGAAGATAACGAATTGACTGACTGTGACTAACCAACAAAAATAAGCTAACTGAATATCTGACTGAATGACTAACCAACAAAAATAAGCTAACTGAATATCTGACTGAATTACTAACCAACAAAAATAAGCTAACTGAATATCTGACTGAATTACTAACCAACAAAAATAAGCTAACTGAATATCTGACTGAATGACTAACCAACAAAAATAAGCTGATTGAATGACTAACCAACAAAAATAAGCTAACTGAATATCTGACTGAATTACTAACCAACAAAAATAAGCTAACTGAATATCTGACTGAATTACTAACCAACAAAAATAAGCTACCTGAAAATCTGACTGAATGACTAACCAACAAAAATAAGCTAACTGAATATCTGACTGAATGACTAACCATCAATAATAAACTAACTGAATATCTGACTGAATGACTAACCAATAAAAATAAGCTAACTGAATATCTGACTGATTGACTAACCAACAAAAATAAACTAACTGAATATCTGACTGAATGACTAACCAACAAAAATAAACTTACTGAATATATGACTGAATGACTAACAAACAAAAGCGTTATATGACTGAAATAAATTAGCCAACTATCTAACAGACTAACCGGCAGAATAATAAATAAACAAACAAATGATCTATTTATCTGAGCTACTAACCAGCAAATGAATCAACTAACTAGCTATCTCACGGAGACGCTAACCAACAAATACATTATCAAATTTACTTAATGGTTGAGTTGCCAGGTACAAATAAACAAGTCAATAAACTAACTCATAGCAACGAACTAACAAATTAACTAACTGACTGACTTACTAATCAATATCTAAATTACCTAATTTGTTGAATTACTAACCAACAACTAAATTATTGAACTAACTGGATACGTTAATAACAAGTAAATAAATTAAACAATTGATTGAAATACTAAATGGTAACTAGATTAGCTGTTTAACTGATAGATTTGCTATCATCTAATAAATTAGCTAACGAACTGTCTGAGTTACTATATAGCCATTGTGTAATAATTCCTTATTGTATAAAATCATCGTCATCATTATCATCATCCAGTACCGTGCCAGCTAGCGTAGGTGATCATGTATCTCAACAACTATCGATTTCGACAGTTATTTATCTCTTTTTTTTCACCTACCAAGCCATTCTCTTAAGTTGGCTGGTATATTTTTCTCTTTGCTTACTTGTGTCTCTATATTGTATAATATACTTGTGTCTCTATATATATATTTATAACATAATTTAACAGTTTCTGTCGATTAAACTTCTGACAAATAAACGCATTCCAAATTCAACGCGTAAAATCATGAGTGCTAAATAATTGGCCATGGTAATCACGAAATATTGCAACACACCAAGTACCGCGGCACGCCGTATGAGAATCCCTGATCAATTTTTTTTTTTTTTAAATAAAAAAATGTAAAATTATCTAAGAATCCACTATAGTTGTGTTCTATATTCTTCAGTGAGGGCACCTTAATTATCTCTCGTGAAGTACAATCCTGAAGACTACTTCATACTTCAGGGATTTGGAAATTATTCTCGGGATATTGTGAGTTCTCGACGAGACCTCGGTTTAGAAAATGTAACTATTAGAACAGATCAATTCACTTCGAAAACCTCTTGCTAAAGTAGGACGGCGATAACATGTACAGTGTTCAAATGCTAAGAACAAAAACTTGTAATGTTAAAGTGCTAGGGATTAGCAAGTTCGAATTAACTAAACTGAATAAAGTATATTTATAGTTCTTGTTTGTTTATAGATCATGAGCCCATTTAAGTTTCGTCCCAAATTATTCCTTCTTTAACCGGTCTTGGATCTATATTGTTTTATCAACTTGACACTATTGTATATACTGATAGTGCGCTTTATTTAAATTTATTGTCTGCATACTACTTTTGTTCAACTAGATCGTTGTTATTTTTAGCTATTGAAGGTGAGACTACTTTGTTTACCAATTAGGCGTAACATTTTTCTTTTTTTATTTAACGAACAAGATATCTTATTTTTTTAAAACCGATACTGGGTCCTCACATTTACTATTTTTTCTTTTTAGATTGTTTTAAATGCGAAAGTATTTTATTTACCTACGTATGTGGGAGTTATTTTATTTAATCAATGTTGGAGTTATTTTATTTAATCAATGTTGCAGTTATTTTATTGACTGACATTTGAGTTATTTTATTTAATCAATGTTGGGGTTATTTTATTTAATCAATGTTGGAGTTATTTTATTTAATAAATGTTGGAGTTATTTTATTGAATCAATGTTGGAGTTATTTTATTTACTGACATTTGAATTATTTTATTTAATTAATGTTGGAGTTATTTTATTTACTGACATTTGAGTTATTTTATTTAATAAATGTTGGAATTGTTTTATTTAATCATTGTTGGAGTTATTTTATTTAATAAATGTTGGAGTTGTTTATTTAATCAATGTTGTGGTTATTTTATTTAATCAATGTTGGAGTTATTTTATTTAATCAATGTTGTGGTTATTTTATTTACCGACGTTGAATTTATTTTATTTATCGTACCTATATTGAGGTTATTTTATTTACCGTACCGTTTTTACCGTACTGTTTTATTTAATCATTGTTGGAGTTATTTTATTTAATAAATGTTGGAGTTGTTTATTTAATCAATGTTGTGGTTATTTTATTTAATCAATGTTGGAGTTATTTTATTTAATCAATGTTGTGGTTATTTTATTTACCGACGTTGAATTTATTTTATTTATCGTACCTATATTGAGGTTATTTTATTTACCGTACCGATGTTGGAATTATTTTTTATAATATTTTATTTACTGACGTTGGGGGGGGGGGGTTTATTTTATTTACCGATGTTCAAATTATTTTATTTACCATATTGAGGATATTTTATTTACCGTACCGTTGTTAGGGATATTTTATTTACCGATTTTGGGGTTATTTTATTTATGTAAGTTCATACTCTTATTGTACGGTCATTATATTTACTGATGTGGGGTTACTGTGTTAACCAATAAAGATTTTTTTTAAAAACTATATATATATAAGAAGTTAGCATCCTGTCTGCAAAATGAAGACAAGATTATACGAACTTGTTGCAATGTCGTTTTTTTAAATGTATGTTGATTTTATTTTCTTGATGGACGTTTAGTTTTCTTGTATCGTAACTTGTCTTGAACTATATTCATATGCGGATCTTGAGACTCCGTTATTTACCGATATATAGAATATTTTATTTACGAATTTAGACGATTTGTCAACAATCCTGAAATTATTATTATTTGTTTTTCTATCAGTACCGAACAGTTAAACTATACATCCTGAAAGGTACAAGATAAGTGATGATTTATGAACTACAGACAAAGAAGTCTTTCAGCGAATGAGCCGATAGGAATCTGTTTCACGGATTTAGACATGCAACTGTCCTATATGTGTGTCAGCATTTTATTATTTTGAATCGACATAACTTTCTTTCAACTTGTATAACAGTGTTGATATACATAGTTTATGATAATAACGGTGCATGCTTGAGGACAATTTAAGTTGAATATGAAAGTAAGAAGAGCAAGGTCGAACTTGATTATCTATTTATTGGTACTGTACAAATGTCACTGAGTCAGGTCTTGAAACAATATTTAAAATATAATCATCGTGTGAACAATATCTCATCTCTATCAAAGCTCTGTTAGTACATCCGCCCACCTGTGTTATATACTTTCACGTGAGGGCTGGTTTGTTACATTATAGGCAACAGCCGGTAACGATATTGCAACAAGTTCGTTATGCTGTCTTCATTTTGCAGATAGGATTCTAACTTCTATGAAATAAGACTGACTTTAAATAAATATATTGTCAAACGGACTCGTTGTCACTACATTTCTTAAGTTAATGTCATGGGGTGAGGACTCTAGCTAAATACTATTTGCTTGCCAGTGGTCCCTATCTGTCTTACGACTACGGGTGGTGTTAACTACGATGTCCTTCTAACTATGACAAACTATCTTTTGTTCACTGTTTCTAACTACAATCTCTGAGTCCCTACCTTTCGCTGATTCTGACTGACTTATCTGTCGTGAGATCTCACTAAAAATACAGTATGCCCTGTTGGTCTACGTGCCCTCTCAGCTTTTTGACCGAAATATTGTTAAAATATTAACCACCTGCTCATCTAATACTATGTTCATTGGGCCAGATACAGTTTTAGTCACCTGGCCAGAACGTGTCAAGCCACCTGCTCGACAAAAGTCTACCTATTAAAACACAGATTCGTGCTGAAGTCGGATGTGTTGGGCCGAAAGGCGCAAATATCACAGTTATACTGTAAACCACAACACAACGCAGACACATCCCCTTAGCGTCCTTTTAAGGGCGGATGATGAAGAGTAATTCTGTAGTCTACTAGAATACTCTAGAATACTTGAGTCATCGGGTGAACGCAAGTAAGCAAAACACAGATTTGGATCTTCTTATAGGAAGTTATTAAAGTGTCAAAATCTGCTTTTTCCTTTGCATCTGCAATGTTTGGGCTCTCGACCGGAAGATGTCAACATGTCAAGCATTTATTCGCTTGTGAAGTCCGAAAGTGTACAGTAGTCTACTGCATCTCTCCACCTTTTATTCCCTTATATACCAATCCACTTTTCCCTCCAACAAAACTATTACATGTGGTAATGGTTATGGAACTTGATGCACTGAACATTACGTACATTACATTAAGTACATTTCTACATGATAACGGCTCAATCTACACAACTAGATAAGAGAATAAGATTACATACCCCACCTCTCTGCCACGCTACACGACATAAGCAGTAGGATGAAAAAAAGGAAGAGGTTAATGAACTTTGACCACAAACTCAAATAAATGTTCCAAACACGACAGGATCGTCGACCAAGATTGGTAATTTCCTTTCCCTGGAATATATTTATGAGATCATTCTTTCACTCTGAGCTATAAAGCAAAATTTTTACTTTTTACTATTACTTTGTCAAGAGAACTCTGTGTTTCCTATTACGTCGCAAACCACACGAGGATCGAGAAAAGAACAAAAGACGAAAGAGAGCTTCATTTCCTACCACCTTTTGTATATTGGTACAAACTGAAGCATAAAATAGACATGGCTGCCACGATTGGACATATAGACTAATGGTGACTTGGACAAAGAGGTTTTAATTTGGACTCCCTGTTTCTCCAAGTTGACCTTAATGTCGCCGCCAAATCGATACTTCGAATTTCATTTCAGCATTTCTAGTCTGAAGGTCAAGGTTTCCCATCCTGTGTTTATGATAACTCGTGCACTATCATAAGTTACTGAGGTTTGAGATAACTCCGGGTTGCTGCAGACATTCTGGTTTCGTCTCTTGGTAATCAGGTTGCTATAGACACAGCTAAGAATATAACATTTTATAAAACATGCACGATTTGTAAAGTTGTGGACAATTTTGAACAAGATAATTAAGTTACGTGTTTCTATCACTTTCAAATTTATCCTTCGACTTAAGGTCTTGGCATGAAAACACTTCTTTAAAGTTGTTGCCTATTAAATCTGGCAAAACGTCCTCACTGGCCAGGGTGAAATGATTTTTTTTTTTCGAATAAGCAAAAAATGGAATAAATGACATAGGTTTATTTTGTTCCTTCTTTTTTGTGTATTTTTCCCCCTTAAATACATCATGAGTTGAAATGTAGTTTGCTAGATTTTAAAACACAGCGTAATAAGCAAAGACTGCACAAATTGTAAGAGAAATGTTCTCATTTTAATGAATTATAACCGCGTCAGAGTTTGTACTAAATTAAAAACATGTAAATATTTCGATGGCAAAGAGTTAGACACTATGTGATTACATTTACCTTTGCTATTATGTGGAAACTCACATGCAGAACACAGATTTATACACATGAACTGTTGTCTTCGTTTTAAGAAAGATCTCAATTTATAAACTTCGCCTTTTCGCAAAGAACAATCACTTATTACCTCACAGAGACCAGTCGCAGAACTCTTAGAAACGTGACAGGAAATGACAGGGAGAACACGAAAGTTAATTACTACCGGGAACGTGAACGATGACTGGACAGATCTGCAACGATTTGGAATTGCTCCCACCGGAGATTTCAGCTTTGGGGCATTTTTCAGAATTATATTCACTGGAGAGTTTTGCGTGGAAAAAATGACAAAAAGTCAGCTACTGTGTGATCGCAACGTGGCGGTATTGATCCGACAAGGGATTTGACAGTTCTAAGGAACCCATGTCAGGGGGAATTAATCAAAGTCTGAATGTTCTTGTCATTTTTTCGAAAACCCACTCTCCTCGATCACTCTAGTTTTCTGACTTAATGTAGCTTTATTTATTTTTCCCTGTTTATCTCCAACTCTTTCTCTCACCGCTTTTTGTAATATCTCTAATTCTTACTGTCTGATTCTGCTTTATTTTTCCCTATTAATTCTACCTTTATGTGTCTCCTATTATGTGTTTCTCCTTCTTCCAATACCCTTGAGTTTACTTATCTCTCTCTCTCTTTCTCTACCTATTTCTCTAAGTTGTTAAAAACTCACACTTTCTCTTCTTCTGATTCTGCCCCCCCCCCCCCCCATCCCGCAACCCCTTATCAATTGGTTCTATCGTTATGTGTCTCCCTTACCTATTTCTCACTTCCTTACTATCTTTTCTTTTCATCATCATCATCGTCGAGTGCCGTCTCCGCAACGAAGGTTGGCTGCCATGGTTCGCCATTCCACACTGTTTCTTGCTTTGATGGTGCAGGTTGTCATAGATTGATTTGTCCATCTTTAGATGTTACTCGTCCATGTTGGTATTGATCTGCCTCTGGCGCTTTTACCTTCATATATTACTTTTAGTAGGCTGTTGTGTCTTTTAACGTGCCCCAAACATTTCATTTGTCTAGTTTTAATTGTATTTAGTAGTTCTCTTTTCATTTTTAGTTGTTTTAAAACTTCATCAGTTGTTTTCTTTTTTTTCCATCCAATTCTACCTATTCTTCTATAAATCCACACATTTCAAAGGCTTCAATTTTCTGTTTTGTTTTCTTGTCTAATGTCCATGTTTCTGCACCAAACAGGAATATTGAGAAGATGTAACATTTTGCTATTCTTAGTTTCAGCCTTGGTGTTATTTGTTTTGTTGTTAGTATATTTTTCATGACATTAAAATTACGTTTTGCCATACCTATTCTTTTGATTATTTCAATTTTACATTTTCCATCATTGTTTATAGAATGTCCAAGGTAGTTGTAACTCTGAACTGTCTCCAGATGTATTCCTTCAACTGTGATATTTATTTGCAGGTCTTGAGAATTTTCTTTGTTTATGATCATAGTTTTAGTCTTTTTAATATTCATTCATATCTAGTCCATATTTTTTGCTTGTGATGTTTATCACATTAAGCAATTGTTGTAGGTCTTAAGGATTTTCTGCTAGTAGAACAGTATCATCAGCATATCTTAGGTTATTGATTATCTTTCCATTAATGTTTAGGCCTGCCATCTCTTTGATGTTTTTAAAGATTTGTTCAGTGAATAGATTGAACAAGTTTGGTGATAGGATGCATCCTTGTCTTACTCGTCTTTTTATATGCATGGATGTAGAGTTCTCATTGTTATATTTTATTATTGCTGTTTGCTCCCAGTGCAAATTACATATTAGTCGTATGTCTGTGTCGTCTAGATTTATATCCTTTAGGCAGTCTATAAGTTGATTATGGTGTATTCTATCGAAAGTTTGGTGTAGTCTATAAAGCAGGCATATATTGCCTGTTATTTTACTTCATCTGTTTCACACAAACCCCCCTCTCAATATATATGTGTGTGTGTGTGTGTGTGTGTGTGTGTGTGTGTGTGTGTGTGTGTGTGTGTGCGCGCGTGCCTTTTCGACTCAACCTCATCATCCTCTTCATTCTCACAATACATTGTACTGCACTGTGCCAGTTTGTTATTATCCCCGTCTACGCCAAGACCAAGGCGTTCTATTTGGGACTGCATTTCTATCCTACCAAAATAAAAAGGACACAAGTTTAGCTACCCACAATATATATATATATATATATATACATACACTCATTTTTTTAATTGGTCTGTTGAGCCAGTTTTAAGATATACGGAAGTGTATCATGGAAAATCAGGCAACGGGCAAAAAATATATCAGTGTGTAGGTCACCGAAATATTGTTTAACAAAAGAATGGAGAATATCGTGGACAGATTAAGGAAGCACTGGATGAGGAAGTTTTAAGAGAGGGAAAACTAAAATAAAGCTTTTTGCCCACATCATGAGGACATACTAATCACTTTCTTAAACATGTAATGAAAAGGGAACAATTAAAACATTTTGTGAAGTCAGGAGACAAATCGGGGAAGTTGATAGAAATTGACGATTTAAGATTATGACTTTGTAAGAAGTTAATGAACAAGTACAGAAAATAATGAACAAATACAGGGAGAGAATTTTGTGGAAAAACATCGTCATCAACGCCAATAGACACGATTATTTTATGTAGATAATGATGGTGTTGATAATGATGATGATGAGGATGATGATCACGTTAATGATTTTGATGATGCTGATGACGATTATGATTGTAATTATGATTAATAGGATTATTATATTAGACCTATTGATAAAAAAACAGCGTTTGCTTCTAACACTAAAATGTAACAATTATTTTCACCTCAAAACAAACAATATTTGGCTGACATTTTACTGTCTTGCCGATGTTGAAGTATTTTTTATTTACATTTACCTATGTGGAGGTTGCAAATATAGGTTAAAAATATGCAAGGATGACAAATCACAAAGTGAAAATGATAAATGATCTACTTTTTGCTGACTACCAGGACCTAACATCTTTCCAAGAAACATAAATTCAATAACATATACTGTTATTGAATAAAGAATGTCTTCTTTCTTTCGTTCATCATTTGTCTTTCAGAGTCGATGGGCGATATAATTTGCATCTTTTGCTCTTCTTTTCGCCTCTGCTGCTGGTATGTTTCCTAGTGTTTTTAATATTCCATCGATCCATTCTTTTTGTGGTCGACCCTTGAGTCTGGTATTCTCGTAACGTTTAATGAGGACTCGTTGTATTGTGTTTTGATCTTTCTACTTTGTCAGGCGGCTAAACCGTTTTATTTGTTGTTTCTTTATATATTCTATGTCGGGGGTCATTCCTAGGTCTTGTCTCAGTTCTTCATTACTGAACCTGTCTCTCGGGCTGTTGTTCATCTAACACATTTCATTTCATGTAGAGGTTATTTTTCTTTTTTTCTTGTATCTAGGGTCCTGGACTGGCATTGTTAGCGCAAAGTTGGAATGAAGATTGTATTGTAGAGTGCCCGTTTTGCCTCTGGTGTTATTTCCTTGTTGAACAATACTTGTGATAGCTGTCCAATTATTTGACAAGCTTTGTTGCATTTTGAGTTTATCTGCCATTTGTGAATGTCGTTTGTCACTAGATATCCTTGAAAAAATAATGTAAAAGGAAAATCATGAAAATTAACACTGAAAAAAAACCAGAAGTTTTAGCTATCGGAAGACAAAAGAAGGCCTTAAACAAAGCTATGGAACATCAAGTTTTAAAACAAGTAACTCACTTTAAATATCTGCGAACAACATTCTCTGAAGTTGGTATAGGAGACATAGGATGCAACAAGGCAGATCAAATATTGGGATAGCTATCCCCTATACTTCATCTCGAAGCAATACCTAATACCACCAAGAAACATCATATACAGAGTATATTCATTCCAACAATTGTACTACAAATGCCAAACATGGTCACTTACGACTAAGCATAAAAGAAAGCTTGTCACCACAGAGATGCGATGTCTGAGAAAAGCGCTTGGTATGACCAGAAAAGGCAGAATCATAAATATTCTAAGAGAAAGAGTAGACACTGAACCAATCCTGAGCAACATACAGAAGCAACAAATAAACTGGCTTGCCATCTTTTTGAAAGAATGTCATGCGATTCCTTACTATATAAAGAATATATTAAAAGAGGAGATTGGAGAAGAACAAGAGACAGCCCGCAGAGTAAGATGGACAGACACCACCAAAGAAGCGCTACTACAGTAATTGACAATGATTGGAGCCGCCAAAAGGACGAGAATCAGAACTTTTTCTTCCTCGACACTCGAAAAAAAACAGAAGACCCAACGACAATATTAATATGCTGTTGTTCCAAATTAACTGGAGTATGTTAAGTTGGGTACTAATCTGACTGTGGTAAATATCGGAAAAGATCTACAGTTGGTCATTAACCGTATCAGTGTCTTGGATATTGTAGGTTTACTTCCCTAGATTTACCTCTCCTGTGATGCCCTCCAGGGAGCTGGAACAAGATACAAGGGTGGCACTGTCAAAAACAAGTCTTTAAATGGAGAAGCATCAAACACATTGATTTATCGGCAATAGGTCGATAATGATGAAAAAAAGAATCAATTATATCAATTTTAAACACTGACAAATATCCAATCATCAGCCTATTAGACGTTAAACAACAATAGACAACAGCAGAAAACTTCCAAATAGTCAACCGTGTACATTAGATGTAATTCGAACAACGGCCGCATTGAATAACACTGTTCACATAAGACGTCTTAGAACGACACAAGCAAATTGTTACCCCACTTTGAACAGTTACCAGGGTTTAAAGAACAGCTCTCTGAAGGTCGTCACCCATCGAAAACGGACAATACAAATGCATGCTCTGTATTTAGTCAAAATCATTGACAGTTGATATTGACAGTTGATATTGACAGTTGATATTGACAGTTGACATTGACAGTTGATATTGACAGTTGAACATCGAAATGAATATACTGCTGTTAGGGGTACATTTAGAAGAAAAGCAAAATCACAGAAACAATAGTAACCAACATTGTCCCGAGGTTATCATAGTGCTACAGAGTTCATGAACTGTGTTGATCCTATGTTATCAGGAAGTACATTCTAGTACTAAATGACACACCTGGTGCTGCTATGATAATTTCTTCAATAGAACCTATACAAGAACGGTTCACTCGGAGTTTCAACACATTAAAGAAACGTTCATCGTTTAGCACGTCTCTAGTTTGACTTTTTCTTACATTGGAACTTATCTTAGTCGTAAACATTTTTATCAAATAGAATGCCATAACTACGAAACGTTAGACTTAAATGCTAGTTTTGGCTTTCTCTTACCCATAAAAGACAATTGACAAGCACGCATAAAGTGATTTGTGTATATACATTTAGATCAATTCGTTCTGTGTGTAAGAGAGATGATTCAAAAACAGTACATTATCAAAGAATAAATCCCTTTAGCGCCCTCTTTGAAGCATAGACTTCGGCAAGGTCTGTCCACCCATGGAGACAAATAATAAGAAATAAATATTATAATGGAGGGAAACTTCTGATGTGATAATTTAACGAATCATTTCAAGGGGATTTGTATTTCATTTGTGCATGTTTTAAACACTCGAAAAAAAAATTCACAAAAAAATCAACAGGAAAAAAAAAACAATAGACACCCGCCAGCAGGATCGAAACCGTAGTGCTTGACACGGCGCCTTGCCACGAGAAAACAAGCGATAGAGCACACGGCAAATTAAGCAACTTAAAAAAGTTTCCTGTCATAGCTGATGTTTTTCAAGCATTTGTACTCATAATATAGCGTGGAGAATTATTCAGTCGTTAGTACACGTGCGTGAAAATCTTTTTTAGTTTCTTAGTGTGTTCTAGCGCAGGTTTGGCAAGGTGATGTGTTGAGGTTTACAGGTTCGAGCCTGCTTCGGGCAGTCTATTTTTTTTTTTTTTTTTTTTTTTTTTTGTGTTGTTAATTATTTGAGATTTTTTTTTTCCGAATGTTGTAAACATACCTCTACTTCTGAAATGATTCCATGTCCGCCCATCCCTGTTCTTGGCCATTTTCTCTACTTCCTACCACACTTGTTTTCTAGCTACAAGAATTATTATTATTTTTTTTTACAGGTGACAGGCTGTTAGCGTTTTCCCTTTCTTAATGGCTACAATCGATATGGGAGCCGCGATAGCTCAGTGGTTAGTGAACTGGATTACAAAGGACAAGAGGTAAGGTTCGACCCCAACCGACGGCTTCCGGGCTCACCCAGCCTTAATGGTTACCGGATTTTATCTGGGAAAATAAAGCGGCACGGGCGTAATACCCACCACATTACCCCAAAAATCATGTGCTGAAGGCATGTAAAATTTATGGTCACTAACACCATATTCCCTATACGCCACTTGGCGTGACGGGGGCTCTTTACTTTTTTTTTACTTACAATCGACATGCGTGGCAAATGACATTGGCGCAATTTTGTGTCTTCCACGATCATAGTCAAGGCCTAGCTACCACACAAATTAAGCCAACATATCTTGAATATTATGTCCTGCCATTCATTTAGACGAACGAAAAGAAAATTGATTCACACTTAGTGGCACATTTGATTAATAATAATTACTGATGACTAGAATTATTACACCAGAACTAAAATGGCAAAGATGTTTTGTAATCTCTCTCTATTTCTCTCTCTCTCTCTCTCTCTCTCCCTGTGTATATATATAATACATAATTTTAGAGAGGTCGACAGTCGGATGGATGGACGAGCGGGCGGACGAACAGACAGACAGACAGACAGACAGACAGACAGACAGACAGACAGACAGACAGACAGACAGACAGACAGACAGATAGATAGATAGATAGATAGATAGATAGATAGATAGATAGATAGATAGATAGATAGATAGATAGATAGATAGATAGATAGATAGATAGATAGATAGATAAGATAGATAGATAGATAGATAGATAGATAGATAGATAGATAGATAGATAGATAGATAGATAGATAGATAGATAGATAGATAGATAGATAGATAGATAGATAGATAGATAGATAGATAGATAGATAGATAGATAGATAGATAGATAGATAGATAGATAGATAGATAGATAGATAGATAGATAGATAGATAGATAGATAGATAGATAGATAGATAGATAGATAGATAGATAGATAGATAGATAGATAGATAGATAGATAGATAGATAGATAGATAGATAGATAGATAGATAGATAGATAGATAGATAGATAGATAGATAGATAGATAGATAGATAGATAGATAGATAGATAGATAGATAGATAGATAGATAGATAGATAGATAGATAGATAGATAGATAGATAGATAGATAGATAGATAGATAGATAGATAGATAGATAGATAGATAGATAGATAGATAGATAGATAGATAGATAGATAGATAGATAGATAGATAGATAGATAGATAGATAGATAGATAGATAGATAGATAGATAGATAGATAGATTAGATAGATAGATAGATAGATAGATAGATAGATAGATAGATAGATAGATAGATAGATAGATAGATAGATAGATAGATAGATAGATAGATAGATAGATAGATAGATAGATAGATAGATAGATAGATAGATAGATAGATAGATAGATAGATAGATAGATAGATAGATAGATAGAGTAAAATGTGATGGAGCACGCTATGTTAAAGGTGATATTGTGAAATATTCGTAAACTAAGGTGGCTGGGCAATGTAAGAAGAATGGCGAACAATCGTATTCCCAAACAAATATTGTATGGCGAACTTAAGGACGGAAAGAGACCAAAGGGTAGACAAGTGTTGAGATATAAGTATGTTTGCAGGGCTTCCTTGAGGGAGTTTTCTATAAGTGAAAGAAACTGGGAAAATGTGGCTGTGAATCGTGGCACATGGAGAGTAAACATAAAAAATGGCACATAAACTTTCGAGACATTGCTGATATCAAATTCAGAAGACAAAAGGCGCAAGAGAAAAGAAACAAGGCCAGGTACCGCAAATACACCTTGCTCGTTCTGTGGATGGATCTGTCTGTCCAGGATTGGCAAATTTTGCCACGAGAGAAGCTCTTCAGTAAAGCAGCACCCAGTATAAGACATATATGATCGCAGAGAGAGACACCAATGCTTTATAATATAAATATATACATGTGCATATGTAAGTTATATAATATTTAATGTAAGGGACATAACAAGTAGATCTTTAGTAGCCAATCGTTGATGCGAACATTGGCAGGTGCCACCATTCATTATGGCACCATATATGGATGCTAGAAAAGTAACAAAGTGCCCATAATTTCATATTTTAGGTTTGTTTGTGTTGTCAAATATTGGGTAAAAGCCTGTCACCGTTCTTGCTCTTTTTGCATCCAAGATGATACCTACTCCACTTTGTTGTTCGGTACCTCCAGAACAGATTATTTTATGTTCATCAGAATATATCTCCCCTGATCCAGTGTATCTCATTTCGGAAAGTCCTAGTAAATGTAAACCCATTCTTTTCATTTTCTGTTTGATGTTTTCCAGTTTACCCTTATGCATGAGTGTTCTCACATTCCAAGTACATATCTTTATAATCTGTTTCATCTTTATTTTGCTTACAATAGCTTGATGACGATCGGGTATCATCTGCGGACAGACAGATAGAATGTTGAGAATATCATGGACAGCTAAGAAGAGTAATGAAAACGTTCTGAAAGAGGCCAAAGCAAAAAGAGAGCTAATTCCAATATTAGGAAAAAAAACAATCATCATTTTTGTGGGCATGTAATGAGAAGAGAACTGGAATATATTGTAACAACTTGAAAAATTGAGGAACGAAGAGATAGAGGGAAGCAAAGAGAAAAGATGCCAGACAGCTTAAGAGAATGGCTTGACAGGTCAACAACAGAAATAATAAATAAATGTCGTTATCGAAAGTTATGCAGAGACATGATCACCTATGCCAGCAGGCCCGGTACTTGATGATGATGATGATATATATATATATATATATATATATATATATATATATATATATATATATATATATATATATATACATGTATATATATATACATGTATATATATATATATATATATATATATATATATATATATATATATATATTTATATATGTATGTATATATATATATATATATATATATATGTATTCATTTTTATTGAAGCATTGAAGATTGGCTACCATGGAGCGCCATTCAGTTCTGTCTCTTGCTTTCATGGTGTAGTTTGTCATAGTCTGTCTTGTCCATTTTTTTATGTTACTCGTTCATGATAGTTTTGATATGCATCTGCTACTTTTACATTGTATTTTCCATTCCAAGGTTACTTTTGGTAGGCTGCTGAAATATCATTTGTCTTGATTGAATTATGTTTAGCAGTTCTCTTTCCATTTTTAGTTGTTTCAAGACTTCATCGTTTGTTTTCTTTTTCGTTTATCTTTCCACTGAATTTCTATTATTCTTCTATTAATCCACATTTCAAAGGCTTATATATATATATATATATGTATGTGTGTACACGTGCGTACGTGCGTGTATGTGTGTATCCTCATCATCATCATCATCATCATTAAGTGCGGGGCCTGCTGGCGTAGGTGATCATATCTCTCCACAACTTTCGATCACGACAGTTATTTATCATTTCTATTGTTGACCTTCTGCCTATCCATTCTCTTAAGCTGTCTGGTATCTTTTCTCTTTGCTTCCCTCTATCTCTTCGTCCCTCAATTTCCCCATTTGTTACAATATATTCCAGCTGTTCTCTTCTCATTAAATGGCCAAAAAATGATGATTGTTCCTGCCAAATATTGGAAATTAGCTGTGTGTGTATACTCACAGAAAAAAAGTTAGTGTATGATGCCATATAGGCCACTGTGATTCATTTCTTGGATGATATACGAGGTAATTCCTTGGTGCACGTTTCAGTATTGGTTGTGTACACTAGCAAATATTTCACACTGTTCATATGGAGATTCACTCGTACGTTTAACATGTGACAAGTGTCGTAGTGGTATAATGTATATAATCACAGAAGATAAATATATAGTTCTAAACGCATGCATGCGAAGATGCTATGATTTTAATTGAGATACCAAGATTCTAACGACTGCTGGAACGACCACATCATCTGCTGGAACGACTATATCAGTTGCTGGAACGATTATATCAGCTGCTGGAACGACTAATATCAGTTGCTGGAACGACTATATCAGTTGCTGGAACGATTATATTAGCTGCTAGGACGCCTATATCAGTTGCTGGAGCGACTAAATCAGCTGCTGGACTGATTATATCAGCTGTTAGAATGAGTATATCAGCTGTTGGAATGATTATATCAGCCGTTTAAATGACTATATCAGCAGTTGGATTTACTATATCAGCTGTTGGAATGACTATATCAGCTGTTGGAATGACTATATCAGCTGTTAGAATGACTATATCAGCTGTTGGAATGACTATATCAGCTGTTGGAATGAGCATATCAGCTGTATCACAATACTTCAATGTTCACAGGAACAATATATCAAGCATTCAAACCCGTTACCACCGAAATGGATGCACCATTGATTGCCACAATGGTTACCGCTAAACCGTTTCATACGCCTTATGTACCTTTGTAACATGTTGTTATGACGGTCATCATCATTACTGCACACCGGACGAATCCTCAGGTGTCCAGATATCCCCCTCAAGGAAATCCAAGGAGAACCATGACCCACGTGCACGAACTCCGTAGCACGGCCAGGGATCCACGTTATGTGTAGGTTTCTGCTGACAATTTTTCTCCGGGCAGCGGCCATATTTATACCATCATCAAGTGCCGGGTTGTTGGCGTAGGTGATCATGTCTCTCCACAACTTTCGATCTCGACAGTTAATTATCATTTCTGTTGTTGACCTGCCAAGCCATTCTCTTAAGCTGTCTGGTACCTTTTCTCTTTGCTTCCCTCTATCTCTTCGTCCCTCAATTTTCCCAGTTGTTACAATATATTACCCCCGTTCCCTTCTCTTTGCATGGCCAAAAAATGATGATTGTTTCTTCCTAATATTGGAAATTAGCTGTCTTTTTGCTTTGGCCTCTTTCAGAACGTTTTCATTACTCTTCTTTGCTGTCCATGGTATTCTCAACATTCTTCTGTAAAACCACATTTCTACAGACTCCAGTGATTTTCTTGTCTGTTGTCATATTGTCCTTGATTCACATCCATATGTTAAAACTGGCTTTACATTCAAGAACTCTTGTTCTTGTTTCTATTGTCAAAAATGGATTTCATAGTACCTTCCTCATTTTTTGGAAAGCAGCTTTTTTATAAATTTATTGTAATAATATATTTATATGAATATTTGTAATATTTTAACTCTCAAGGTTTCTTTAACCTGCGCGAGTACGCACTGAACCTCATGTTTATTGTCGTTATCCGAGAAGGTTAGACATCGGATCTCACTACCCAAAGCGATCAGGTGAGGTTACCTCACAAACCTATAATTGGACTATCAGTACATAGACATAGGACATAGACAAGCTTAGAGAGCTTAGGTTCTTGCGGCTAGGCGCTGTGCCGACGAGTATATCCTGCTTCGATCCTGCTTCGGATCATTTATCATTCTTTGTTTTTTTTTCTGTTGTTGATTTTATTATTTTTATTTTCGAGTGTTGTAAACATACCTCTTTCCTTGAAGTTATTCATATAAAAGCCTAGTCTTAGTAGGACAGCATGCGGTATGACTCTATAATCAGTGGATACGCATTAAGCTTCCTGACGTGTCATGTATCTGCAAGGCAATGACGTGTACTTTCAAGTTTATAGTGGTTACAAGGAGAACGCGTTGCTGACAAATGTGTGCTACAGAGAAACAGGATGAGGGGAGGCCGTATATTGGTTTGGGACGGAATTTCTTACACATTGTAATACAGCCAGAACGAGGCTCGTCGTCATCAACATGGTGGGCATTGGATACATAGATGAAATCATAACACTAGACGGAAAGGCTTTCCTCAAGGCATAATGGATAATGGTCGTCCATATTTCACACATGCAATCATGAAGCTTTAGACGCAAGAACAATACGAAAAATTGCCACTTCCGAGATTAAATGTGTAAGGCGCATGGCAGGAAACTGCAAGAGAGTTAAGGTCAGAAATGAAGAACTGATAAAAAAACTAGGAATAATTCCCGTCAAAGAATACATAAAAGAAACAAGAGATCAAATGGCTTGGTCACGTGACAATAAAGAAATACCAAAACAGAACATAAATGCCCTTTTTTTCATTCATTGAGTGCCGTCTCCGCATCGAAGGTTGGCTACCATGGAGCGCCATTCCACTCTGTCTCTTGCTTTGATGGTGCAGATTGTCATTGGCTGACATGTCCTTCTTTTGATGTTACTCGTCCATGTTAATCTTGGTCTTCCTCTGCTTCTTTTACCTTGTTTTTTCCGTTCCAATATTACTTTTAGTAGGCTGTTGTGTTTTTTAACATGCCCCAAAAATTGCATTTGTCTTGTTCTAATTGTATTTAGTAGTTCTCTTTTAATTTTTAGTTGTTTTTAAACTTCATCGTTTGTTTTCTTTTCTTTACATCCTATTCTACTATAAATCCACATTTCAAAGGCTTCGATTTTCTGTTCTGTTTTCTTGTCTAATGTCCATATTTCTGCACCATACAGGAATATTGAGAAGATGTAACACTTTGCTATTCTTAGTTTTAGCCCTGGTGTTATTTGTTTTGATGTTAGTATACTTTTCATGGCATTAAAATTATTTTTGCTATACCTATTCTTTTGTTTATTTCAGTTTTACATTTTTCATCACTGGTTATAGTATGTCCAAGGTAGATGTAGTTCTGAACTGTCTCCTTGTGTATTCCTCAACTTTGATATTTATTTGTAGGTATTGAGAATTTTCTTTCCTTAAGATCATAGTTTTAGTCTTTTTGATATTCATATCTAATCCATATTTTTTACTTGTCATGTTTATTTCATTAAGTAATTGTTGTAGATCTTTATGATTTTCTGCTAGCAGTACAGTATCATCAGAATATCTTAGGTAATTGATTATCTTTCCATTAATTTGTAGGCCTGGCATCTCTGTGATGTTTCTAAAGATTTGTTCAGTGTATAGATTGAACAAGATTGATGATAGGATGCATCCTTGTCGTACTCCTCTTTTTATATCAATGCTTGTTAAAAAAAAATACCCTTTGGTAAACGTTATAAGAACACCAGACTCAAGAGCTAACCGAGAAAATGTTTTATTTAAAATATATTAGAAACACTAAGGAACTTAACAGCAGCAGAAGCCAACAGGATAGCAACGACAGCAAAGTATGTCTTCCCTCGACGCTGAAAGGCAAATGAAAGAGTACATAGAAATACTCACTCAAAAGAAGAAAGAGAATCATGGAGCATTTTCAGCAACAACAGTCCAATGTTTTACCCAGGCCTGCTGTTTCCGCGGACTTTTCCCGGACAAATTTCATTGAGATCAAATAGGATTAACTGGAGTGTAGAATGTAAGAGAGACTAAATCATTATGAAAATCACCACCAGTACAAACGTTGTAGGAATAATGTAACCAACAACAGCAATTCTAAAAAAAAAGAGAAGAAAAAAAAGTGATATGGTGAAAGCTTTGCATGGTAATGGACAAAACAAAAGTCGACGTTTCGGCCAAGTAGGCCTTCAGCTGTAACAAAAAAAACAACAACACAACAAATATATGTAAGGATATGTAAACAAATCTAACTACATGGGGATAATATGCTAGATACTCAAGAAAGGAAATAAAAAAAGGGGTCACTTCCCTGTGTTCCAGAGCGTGGTCAGTCTCTGAATGGACTAAAATGAGAAGGCGGGATGACCAACTATAAATGTCACTGACCAGGCAGTCAAGCGAGAAGACGGAACAGAGGGATTCTAAAAATACGGGGGGGGGGGGAGAGGAACAAGATATGTAAACTGTGCATATCTATGTGTGTGCACCCCGAACCGATGTGTAAAAAGAAACATGTGTATATAACAATACATGCATACAAGCATATATCCGCATATATACTGCCACAAAGCACACAGAGGAAAACCCAAACCCAATGGTGCCCAAATGTGGCAATACATATGCAGACAAATATCTACATGTATAGGTTCGGTGGCGCATGAGCGTAAGAAATGTGTAGTAGGTGATCTATATGTATGAGAGCGATATATTCATACATGGGGGAGAGGGGGGGGGGCAGCGAACCAAGCTAGGCAATGAGACGATTCTCAAGGGCGAACCGGCTGCGATTGCTGGAGTGACACGAGACAATGCCAGTAACGTGCATGCCAGGTTTACCGCTATGGCCAGGGGAGTTGAAATGGGCAGACACTGGGCTGCCAGTCTTTTGCTCAACATCACGATGATGCTAACAAAATCTGTCATTTAAGCATCGTCCAGACTCGCCCACATCTTGGAAGTGACAATTTTTTATTTCCTTTCTTGAGTATCTAGCATATTATCGCCATGTAGTTAGATTTGTTTACATAGCCTCATATATATTTGTTGTGTTGTTGTTTGTTGTTCCAGCTGAAGGCCTACTTGGCCGAAACGTCGAATTTTGTTTTGTCTATTAACATGTAAAGCTGTCACCAGACCACTTTTTTTCTTCTCTTTTATTTAGAATTGCTAGTATCATCAGCGTTACAGCAGCTTCACATCTTTATGCATCTTGGTGCATCTTAGTGCATCTTGGTGCATCTTAGTGTATCTTGGTGCATCTTGGTGCATCTTGGTGCATCTTAGTGTATCTTGGTGCATCTTAGTGTATCTTGGTGCATCTTAGTGCATCTTGGTGCATCTTAGTGTATCTTGGTGCATCTTAGTGTATCTTGGTGCATCTTAGTGCATCTTGGTGCATCTTAGTGTATCTTGGTGCATCTCTACGCATCTTGGTGCATCTTGATACCTTTATTTCTTTACCTGTACCCAACAACCATGGCCTGAACGTTCCCTCCTTTTCCAATGGTTATCTCTATCTCCACGTCCATTTCACTGCCCATGGTAGTTTCAATGGATTCAACCAAGAACAGATAACAACGCATAACCCTTCACTTCCTAGGGTGAACGGAATTTCTTCCTTTTTTGCTGACAACCAGATAAAGGACATTAGAAGTTGATAAAACGACTGGTTGAAACACAAGAGACCAAATGTTAAGCATCACGAAAAGTCGCTTTTCTGAATTGTAGTTGCGTTTATACTAAAGGTAGCTAAATTATAGTGACTATGTTTCGATTGTAAATTACACGGTTTGTTCCCTTGAAGAAAACAAACAAATTGATGTAAATTATTTTCACTAATTTCACATTCATCATTAATTTTAGAATTTAAACTACTATTATTTCTGTTTTGAAACACGTTGATTATTAATATTTCTTCCACGCTCTGTTTTTGTTTCTTCATAAAAAAATGCATATATTGTGTAATCCTGAAGAAGAACTTACGGGCCAGGCCAAATATAAGATTTGCAATTTCGGAGTTTCTATATCTAGCGTTTAGCCTAGTATATTATTTCATTAGCCACTAAAGTTTACAGATTGATTTCATTTTGTGCAATTATTCAGTAATTTTACTCTATTTAAAATCTCTAACAACTTACCTGCCAAGAAAAAGTCACAATTCAACTGAATAGAAAAAAAGCACCCGAGCATTAAACTGTTAGTAACATAATCTGAGGAGATCAAGATACTACAATAAAAGCGTCTGTTTATGAAATAGTTTCCGCTTGCTTCATTCGACTCACTATTTTCATTTCCCTGTGACAAATAACACTACGGCAGTGGCTCTCACATAATCTCTAATCTGAAATGTTTCTTCAGCTTTATTTCGCAAGAAAACAAACATCAGTTGTTGTTTTTTATGCATTTGATCCTCATTTGCTTGTCTTTGGTTCCCCCAACCCTTTCCTTCTTTTCTAAGATTGTTATAAAACGCATTACAAATAATTCATACATTTTTTTAATGAGTATTTCTATGTGCTCTTTATCGGCTTCTCTTTCACAGTTCTGTGTTTAATTTTTGCTAATTTTTGTTCTGGGGATAAAAGCTGTCATCAGAGATTTATTTCTATGACTTTCTCTAGTTTCTATATTAACATCATCACGTGTCATACCGGTTGGCGTAGGCGATTATATCCTTCCACAATCTTCTATTTACAGTGCATCGTATCAGTTCTAATGTTGACTGTTTTCCATGCCATGACACCAAGCTATCCAGTATTTTCTCTGTTTGTCGTCCGCGAACTCTCTTTCCTTTTATTTTGCCAGTTGTAACAAAGCATTTCAACTTTCCTCTTCTCATGATGCGCCTGAAAAATGTTGATTATTTTTTTTTTTTCATGTTTTTTAGGAGCTCCCTTTTGTGTTGGCCTCTTTGAGAATTTCCTTATTGGCTTTTTTAGCAATTTCTTTTTAGTATTTTGATATATTGTATTTCTCAATATTATTATTTATTCTTATCCTTTTTTGAGTAGATGACGCTATAATTAATTTCTTAAAATGTTGATCTGCAATCCATTTCGTACTGTTGCAATGTGCTAGTGAAATCCATTTTTACTATCTGTAATACATTTTCTTACTGTTGATATATATATATATATATATATATATATATATATATATATATATATATATATATATATATATATATGTATATATATATATATATGTATATATATATATATATATATATATATATATACAATTATTCTTAACATCATGTTTCTGCCGGTATTTCACTTGATCTTATGAGTTTATAGAAAAGAGACTAAGGTGGCTGGGCCATGTAAGAAGAATGGCAAACAATCCAAAGGGCAGACCAGTGCTGAATTGTAAGGATTTTTGCAGGACTTCCTTGGAGGAATTCTCTATCAGTGAAAGAAACTGAGAAAATCTGGCTCTAGATCGTAATACACGGAGAACAAAAATGAAAAAAAACGGTACAGTAACTGTCAAGGCAGCGCTGATATCAAATTCAGAACACAAAAGACGCAAGAGAAAGGAGATAAGGCCTGCCAGGCACCACGAGTACATCTTGTTCGTTTTGTGACCGGATCTGTCTATCCAATATTGACAGATTCAGCCACGAGAGAAGCTACTCAGCATTGCAGCATTCAGCCTTAAACAGTACAAGTTTTGCCAAACTACTGACTTAATATGATTGCTTGCTACCAACCGTCTGTCCAGACGCCAAAGACCATATATAATGGGAAAGAGAGATATTGGCTGTCACTGTTTTTCAGTTTTCATTAAAAATACCCCTCGACGCTGAAAGGCAAATGAGGAAGGAAAGGAAAGAAGATTTAAAATACACAAATTTGTGAGCGATTACGAAGTCTAGATCCCACACCCACCTCTTCATCCTTTCCCTCATGTGTATATTGTATCTCTATCTCATAGTGTGTTCTGAAATCATCTTTTATTTTAAGTGTCTCATTATCTCAACAAACAACAACAACTGATCGTCTCACCAGCTTTAATTCTTTGTGATATTTTTACCGAGACAATGAGTGGAACTAGATGATGACTGCGTGTTTTTTTTTAATTAATTTTTAACTACCAACACTGCCTTAGAGAAGGTAGAGTGGAATACAATCCTGCAGGATGTGAACTGATGTGGAGATAGTTCCGTCCCATTTCTCTCGTCATTCTATCCATTGACGAGGCTGAGTGTTGAGGCGTGAATAATGATACATCAGAGCCTCCCACAGGGACCTGCAATTCTCTGCTCTCTCGGATCTTCCCATCTCATTGTTGCTGTTACTTAAGTTAGACGATTAGATTGAAGTTGTTATTCCTTGCTCCTTGGCCACGAGTTGATTAGTAGGACGATGAAGTAGGACGATGAAGCAGGACGATGAAGTAGGACGATGAAGTAGAACGATAAAGCAGGACGATGAAGTAGAACGATGAAGTAGGACGATAAAGCAGGACGATGAAGTAGGACGATAAAGTAGGACGATGAAGTAGAACGAGCCATATTTTCAGAATCTGAGTTAGGCGCTGCCTCTACTTCGTCTTTGTAAAGGTATGTTATGGGGTTTTGTCCCAGGTTATAAAGAGCAGTTAGGAGTTGGGGGTCATTTTATGAAGGGCTCTTACGTGATTTTATCTCAGTTTATAATGTGTTTATGAGGGTCCTGTCCCAGTTTATAAAGAATTTTTGAGGCGCTTATCCCAGTTTATAAAGAATTTTTGAGGGGCTTGTCCAAGTTTGTAAAGAATTTTTGAGGGGCTTGTCCCGGTTTGTAAAGAATTTTTGAGGGGCTTGTCCCAGTTTGTAAAGAAGCTGCCTATTTTCGGGACAACCGTAAAGAAAAAAAGAATACAGTCTCTATCAGCTCAGGTTTGCTGAACCTGGTCCCTACAATTAGGTGTGGGATTACGAATGGTCGAGTTTATTAAATTACAAATCGTATAATACACTAGTAAGAACTCAAAAAAAAGACATTCGATTAATTTATTCTTCTTTAGTTTATAATTTCGAGAATTACCAAGAGTTAAGAGACCTAAAGGATACAGATATTTTTAAAAAAGCAAACAAAATCATAAATATATACACAGTTAATTAATTGTTATAAGTTTGTTTTGTTCTGCTTGTATGTGTCTATTTCAATTCTTCTCCTCTTGTGCTCCTCATTTGCCTTTCACATCAATGTGAAATATATTTTGCGGTCTTTTACTTTTCTATTGCCTTTGTTTTTTTTGTTTTTTTTTTTTTTGCCGTTTCCTGCTGTTTCTAACATTCCATCAATCCATCTCTTTTGTGATCGACTCTTCGGTCGTTTCTTCTCGTTACGTTTATTTAAGACTCAATGTAGTCTGTTTTAATCTTTCTGTTTTATCACGTGACCAAGTCAGTTTTTTTTTCCTTGATGTTTTGTTTCTTAATGTTTATTAAATTACAGGAATTAATCCATAGTTGTTTTTTTTAGTTCTTTATTTATAACCTTATCTATCAGGTTGTCACGCCAATCTCCTTTCATGCGCTTAACGCATTTCATTTGTGTTATTGTTTTTTTTAATTATTATTATTCAATCTAGCATCCTGTCTGGTATTGGTAACACAACGCTGGTATGAAGATTGTGTTGTAGAGTGCCCGTTTTGCCCCTAGTGTTATTTCCTTGTTTTGCAGTAGTAGTGGCGTATGTCTGATAGTGTGACATGCTTTGATGCAGCTTGAGTCTATTCATGAATCAAATAGTAAATTATACTTAGACATCCGTCGAGTGTAAACTGTGCTAACAGACAAGAGTCTATATAGTCAAAGGTTCAAATATAGGCTCAAATAGTTCCACAAATAGACACAAGTTTCAAGAAGCGTAATGCTATTTCAATGTGTGTGTTGAGTCGTTGTGTTGCGGCCCACACACCCACGTTTAGAAGGGTCTCCATATAATTTTCACATCTTGCTTATGCTTGCAACTTTTACTTCTGAGGCTAGTCTTAATGAAGCGGAACCCGCGGCCAGTCAAGCCTCGAGAACGTTCGTTGGTCCATGACATGAGCTCGACCAATAGGGTCGTTTTGACCTGTTCTCGCCGTAAGGTTAAACTGTTAATGTGGGAATTCTCACAATTTTGAGAGTACATTTGAGGACGGGGAGGTGAAGTGGTGGAGGTACATGACATGTGAGGAGGTTGGTGATAGAGGGAGAAAGACAGCCATGAACACAAGGTGGGAGTCAGTTGGAAGCTAGAGCAGGAGAGTGAACGAAAGATATGGTCAGATATAGACAGAGGGAAGCAAGAGACTAAGATGAAGAGGTAAGAAATAGTGAAAGTAAGATAGAGGGGGAGAGAAATGGGAAAAAGTGATTACGAAAGATTAAGAAGCGAATTGAAGAAAGACAAATAGAAATAAAGAAAGAAAGAAAGAAAGAAAGAAGAAAGAAAGAAAGAAAGAAAGAAAGAAAGAAAGAAAGAAAGAAAGAAAGAAAGAAAGAAAGAAAGAAAGAAAGAAAGAAAGAAAGAAAGAAAGAAAGAAAGAAAAAGAAAGAAAGAAAGAAAGACTGGACCTAGACGTATGTGGCTATAAATATCATTCTTTTCTTCTTTCTTATCTTTGCTTCTTTCCTGCGCTTGACGACTCGCCGCTCTTTCACCGACCGCCCTATGAAGGACGCTAAGTGGGTGTATTTGCATTGCGTAGCAATTTACTGCAAGATGTTCAATCCGCGTTGTTGGTATATCCGACACCAGCGCAGTATTTCTGTCTTCCCTCTTCGATCCCTAATCTCTTGACCAGATTTGGTTACTCTTTTTTTTCAAAGGCACCACTGGAATCTTGATCTTGATCAGATTTGGTTCACGACGCAGGCAGTCGTAAGGACGTTGATCTCTTTCAGCTCTGTAAATGTCTGAAATCTGCAAGCCACAAAGGTGTTCAGTTCATTTCAACAAAAACCGACTGAACTACCGGGCTCATGCTCTGATATTGAGACCTCTCTATGTAATGAGTAAAGAGCCTGGAGAACTAATGGACACTATCCGTTGTATGAATTATTAACTCCTCAACCAAGTGTCGTAAGTACGGACCGGCTGTTATCTTGGCACACTGCATATTTATGACTCCTATCAATCCTTTCATAATCATTTATTGCTTGCATCAGCATGAGAGCAAAATCATGCAGTTCTTTAAATTGTGCTACATCGGCTGTCGCATCTTCATTTTGAGTGGCGATTATTTAGTGTTTGTTAATTAACAAATGTGCTCTTTCATTAAAACATGGATTCTAAAAATATACAAACTAAGGAAATAGCTATATACCTGTATTTGCTGACACGCACAAGGAATTATACTCTTGCCTGTTAGAAAAGTTTGCACTCTTCCTGCAACTTACACTCAACGTATATCTAAGTATAATTTACTTTTACTGTCTTTATATGACTATATTTACATCTAGTTAGACTTGGCAATTGCTTAGGTCGGAAAGTTCCAACGGGTTTGGAGAGAGAGATAGAGAGAGAGAGAGACGAACTGTGTTCAACGAATCATTTCCGGGGTAGAGTTTGTAACCCTATGCTATAGTCATGAGTAGACATGTGATCGTAACCCTATGCTATAGTCATGAGTAGACATGTGATCGTAACCCTATGCTATAGTCATGAGTAGACATGTGATCATAACCCTATGCTATAGTCATGAGTAGACATGTGATCGTAACCCTATGCTATAGTCATGAGTAGGCATGTGATCGTAACCCTATGCTATAGTCATGAGTAGGCAAGTGATCGTAACCCTATGCTACAGTCATGATTAGACATGTGATCGTAACCCTATGCTACAGTCATGAGTAGACATGTGATCGTAACCCTATGCTATAGTCATGAGTAGACATGTGATCGTAACCCTATGCTATGGTCATGAGTAGACATGTGATCGTAACCCAATGCTATGGTCATGAGTAGACATGTGATCGTAACCCAATGCTATGGTCATGAGTAGACATGTGATCGTAGCCCTATGCTATAGTCATATAGTTTCTCAGTCCTTGCTTATGAATTATTGTGAGCCCTCACTGACTCTGTAGCTCTACGTAAGTGACGTGCCATATTTAAAGAAGCATCGCCTTGTTGTGTACATCGTTTATTATTTATTTTAAATGCACGAGAACATTATATCTTTTAGATAAGAAAAGGGGGGCGAAGGCGCACCTCCTAGAACCAGAGCTGGAAGTTGTCAGCGATCCACAGCTGATGGCTTGCGCCAGGATGGATGAATCAAAACCATCCAGACCTTGCCCCACCTCTCCGTGGTGCCTCTAGTAACAGACTAACCTGTCTAGTCTGGCCAAGCGAGCAGGGATCGAAGAGGGAAGACAACCCGGTACTCAAAAATGTGCTGAAGTCGGATGTGTTGGGCCGAAAGGCGCAAATATAACAGTTATACTGCAAACCACAATACAACGCAGACACGTCCACTTAAAGTCCACTTAATGTCCTTCTAAGGGCGGATGACGAAGAGGAATTCTACAGACTACAAATACTCTAGAATACTTTAGTCATCGGGCGAACGCAGCCAACCAACCAACCAGATAAGAAAACAATTGTTGTGGATGGAAGAAAGACGGTGGAACAAATACTATTTTCTCAAATCTAAAAGAAATTCCCGTATATCTTGTGTTTGATACTGGCTGAATCGTGTCCTCTGTGGAAAGCTTCTCTTCCGCAGCGTCGATGTTGTCATGTTTTATGTAATGTAACGTAAAGCATATATCACGTTGTTGTTACTTGTGGCTTGCTTTCATCGGTGTTGTCATATCTTGTCTAATGTAACGTAATGTAATGCATATAGGGAATAATAGAACAAAGAAGTATGTGTTAGCACTCGGAAAAATTGACAGACAAACAACAACAGAAAAAAACGAAGAACAATATATGGTCTGAAGCGGGATCGAACCCGTACTCCCTGGCACCGCGCCTTGCCATGAGAAGCCGAACGCTTATATAACGCCATATATTGTTCTTCGTTTTTTTTTCTGTTGTTGTTTGTCTGTCAATTTTTCCGAGTGCGAACACATACTTCTTTGTTGTATTATTCCGTATTATCGCCTCGGAAGTTCACTATATAATAATATTTATTTATTATTATTTGTATCCTGTAATGCATATACCATGTTTTTGTTAATTGTGGCTTGCTTTCATCGGTGTTGTCATGTCTTGTCTAATCTAACGTAAAGCATATACCACGTTCTTGTTACTTATTGCTTGCTTTCAATGGTGTTCAGCAGCCTATGTGGGCCATTTCAGGGACTGAAATCGTGTGAACATTTGTTTTGCTCCGAATACGTACTGGCATCCTCAGCACTCACATATATCCTCTGACGTCAGAAATATTAATTATTTTTTTTTAAATCATCGAGTCGTTTATTGGTGGGAGATTACATTTCTATCAACTTTACCCGTTCAGAACACATTTTTCGATTCGCATTTTTAACTGTTCAGTGCTGTTTAACGTGCAAAGTGCACGCAAGACCTCCACCCCGCTATCCCATGGGTTACTCATTGGATCTTAATACCCACCGCCTTTTGCGAGATTCAACCCCGGGAGAGCTTCTTACCCGTAGTCCCTTGTCTTACCTCTAGACCATCCATACCCCCCCCCCCCCCCCCCAAATGCTTTGCCTTGTTACGACTACTATTATTTTTTTTAAACTACATTTCTTCAAAGGCAAACTTTACCGCAGTCACACGTTATTTATGTATTCACATTTCTCTGAACACATCACTACTAAAGTAGCTTCTGTTAACTCTTTCCGTACTGAAGCTTTTTATCAATGCAACAAAAGAGATTTCAGAGACAAAACTTTTCATGCTTTTAATAATCAATCTACATATTTATATTTATCAAACATATAACATATTATGTACGAAATTTTGATAATTGAACAAGGAATTAGATTTCACCAATAGCAAGTTGATACAAGGCATGTAAATAATAAAGAATATATCTTAATGGCGGTTCACACTAATCAAATTGAAAGTGACGCACTGTGCGGCGAAACGTACGGAAAGAATTAGAGCGAAGAACAAAATGTGTTCTATAAATAGTATATTACTTATCAATCACAGAGACTGATAAAAGGTTGCAGCAATGAACATGCAAACATTTGAAATAGGTTGGGGGAAGTGGAATCTTAGGAAACACAATCTCACAAATAATAGCAATTCTAAAAATAAAAAAATAAAAAAGTGGTATGGTGACAGCTTTACGTGGTAATGGACAAAACAAAAGTCTACGTTTCGGCCAAGTAGGCCTTCAGCTGGAACAACAAAGAATAACACACACAAAATATATATAAGAATATGTAAACAAATCAAACTACATGGCGATAATATGCTAGATATTCCAGAAAGGAAATTTTAAAAAGAAGGTCACTTCCTTGTGTTCCAAAGCGTAGTCAGTTTCTGAAAGGACTAAAAAAAAACGGTTAAATAATAGTCTTGTTCTTGTTTTTAACATATTTGTATCACATACTCTGTCTGTATCGACTCACTATCACTATTTGTGTTACGCCATCTACAATGTTTACACATCATACTCACTTTATTTTGAGTCATACCATTTATTATCACCACCCATCACTCATTGTTGAATGTATGTCACGTCATTTATTTGGTGTATATCTCACTTTACAACTATTAAACTTATTGTATAACCACCATTTTTATTTATATAAAAACCGTCACTTGTGTATCAATTTTGTGTATTACCCCATCTATTTTTATATCTCCCATTATGTTTATCAATTTCCGCCTTTACTTGCATCACCCTGTCAATCATTTTTGCTAACCACACCTTTCTAACTTGACATTACTCTACTAATCCCTAATAACACGCTCTAGTTTTCGCCAAATACGAAACATCCTCCGCTTGAAATGGTATCCTTAGTCTCCTTTTATTACTCTTATCAGCTTCTCAATTTGATATTAAAACGTAAACCGTTATAACTTCTTCATGTAGCCGCTTTCTTATTAAAAATCTGGACATTTTACTTGCCTAAGAGGTCACCCCAAATTTGCAAACCCCGCCCACTGGAATTTTTTTTTTTTTTAAATAACGTTCAAGGTAAACAGATTTTAAGTAAACGGACAAAATACAAAGAACAGTATCATAGCCTGATTGTCGGTATTCTATCAGAGCCGTATTTGTCGGAATGTGTGCTATAATAAACATGGCAACATCTTGACTACGGTACTGGAACAGCAACTATAACTGCGCTGCTAGAGCAGTGGTTTTCAAATTATGAATCAAAGATCGTTCTTATCCAGTGTTGGTTCCATGAGCCACGAGTTCTGGACGTTCATTTCTTGTACGATTCTACAATTTCTGCATACCAGTTGATGCTGTTGTACGTTTTTAGTTTAAAGATTTGAAGAAGGAAACTAGGAGAGAGTTTACTGGTCCATCTAAGAAATACTACGCGATCTTGATTTGTACATTAACTCATCTTGTAACTTCAACGAATCATTTCAGGGGAACAAGTATGTTTACTCAAAAATTCCACAAATACAATATAACAATATACAGCCCGAAGCAGGATCGAACCCGTACTCCTCCACACAGAGCATTGTGTGCTCTAGCGCATGTTTCTTGTAGGAAGGCACTGTGTCCAAGATTACAGGTTCAATCCTGCTTCGGGCTGTCTATTGTTCTATTGTATGTGTGGATTCTCTTGAGTAAACATACTTGTTCCCCTGAAATGATTCGTATCAAGATCGCGTAGTATTTCTTAGATGGACCAGTAAACTCTTTCCTAGTTTCCGTCCTCGAATCTTTAAACTAGAAACGTACAGTAGCATCAACTGGTATTCACAAATTGTAGAATCGTACAAGAAATCAACGTCCAGAACTCTTGGCTGTCTATTGTTCTTTGTTTCTTTTTCTGGTGTTGATTATTTGTGATTTTGTGTGTGTCTGAGTGTTGTAAACTTACCTCTTCCTCTGAAATGATTCGTTTATTTCTCGCATCGGGAGGTTCCCGTTCATAGTAATATTCCTTTATTTGTATTTGTTCCCATCTAACTACAAGGAAATATGATTTATGTTGCCAGTTAAAAAAAAAACACAACGCACATACAAAATGGTATGACGTAATGTTACAATGTTATAACACTTCTCATACCAGCAAGATAATATGATTTTGTATCCAAAAGTTAGAACATTTCTGGCACAAAGTGGCTTAGACCATTTAACACTTCTCAAAATACGTTGCTTATTTTTAAAAGCACATATGCTTTTTCACATTGTTTGATTTATTATTAAACAGCTGAAACAGATATCAAATAACATGGTTTATTTTTAAAGGATGAAAACACGTTTGATAATTTGTTGTTATTACTAAAACATGAAAACACTTCTCACGTCAAGTGACTCAGTTTTACAAGTGTTAAGTGGTTCTCTCGTGAAGTGGTAAGAAAGGATCAAATCATTTGTCCCTTGTGATTTAGATTAAAAAGTTAAATCATTTCTCCCTTGTGATTTAGATTAAAAGATTAAATCATTTCTCCCTAGTGATTTAAATTAAAAGATTAAATCATTTCTCCCTAGTGATTTAAATTAAAAGATTAAATCATTTATCCTTGGTGATTTAGGTTAAAAGATTAAATCATTTCTCCATTTGATATAGGTTAAAAGATTAAATCATTTCTCCCTCGTGATTTAGATTAAAAGATTAAATCATTTCTCCCTCCTGATTTAGACTAAAAGATTAGATTATTTCTCCCTAGTGATTTAGATTAAAAGATTAAATCATTTCTTCCTTGTGATTTAGATTAAAAGATTAGATTATTTCTCCCTAGTGATTTAGATTAAAAGATCAAATCACTTTTAACATTATAGCTCAAACCGTAGAGGCTAAAACATGCCTCAATCATGCTACAAGATAAGAACACTTTCAACTTGTTGTTATGATTATTGCAGATTATCAGATTGTCAATTCTCTGATATTTAAGTTTAGTTTAGTCGAACTTTCACACATTTGATTTGACTCACTGCACAATTGACGTGTCTATAGGTGCTTACCACCCCCCCCCCCCTTTTCCCCCACGAAGCATATCTCCTAACGTGGTATGATAAACGAAGTCAGCGTTATGTAGGTTGGAGAATGACAAAATATAGAGAGAGACAAAAATAGAGAGAAAAAAAAACGGTATGGTTAAAGTTTCATGTAATAATTGGGAAAACACGAGACGTTTCGGCGCAAAGGTCTTCAACTGGAACAGATATACATACCCGTACAAATATGTATTTAAAATTAAAAAAAAAAAACAATTTATAAAAATCAAACTAGAAGGAGACATGAAAGGAAAATAAGAATAAAATCTTGCCTGTATGATCTGATGTGGAAAGAACGGAAACAAAAGTTATGTAGACTGACAAGTCTTCTTTGGCTTCCTGCGTTGCGCTCCATCTGGCGTCTCCCAACTTCACATATCGTATGCTAAAGTAAGCCTATGACTATCGAGACGTATAAGCTTCTTTTTTTTCCGTTCGCCAGCTTTTACCTCTGACGAAGTCCCTAGAGACTAGGAATTGAATTGTGCGTGCTAATCCATTTTTCCCTGGCAGCCGTGTGCACAGGGGTCCCTCGCCGCACAGGCAGATGACTCATACTTCGGAGGTACTCATATTTTTTCCGTCGATGAGTAATTGACGTTTCAAGCCGGACATCGCTGCTGAGACCAGTGGTTGGTTGACACAGAGAGAAATCATAAATAAAAATCCCCAACCGGTGCAGCCAGGATTTGAACCCACAACCTCTCTGTCCCAAGCCCGGCGTCTTGCCTCGAGACCAACCAGTCCCCGTGTAAGCTTCTCACGAAGCTCACAATAGTGTGAATACATCCAAACTGACCCCGTCAGTAATTATAGCCTGGACACCGCTGTCTTAGTAGTACCGTTGAAGGAATACCACAAACTTGAACCTGTTCTGACGTTCTTTAACATTTACACCGATGGGCGCTAAGCCACCAAATGTATGCATTGTTCCCTGGGGATCACACATGGGGGAGTCCAATGTGCCAGAAGCCATGTTTTGTTTTTCTCAGATGTTTCCTTAATGAAGACACGCTGGCGCGATAAAACAGTAGTTAACTCTCTCCGGAACTTTCAACACGAAACGGGTAATCTGCCAGCATTCATAAATGTTTGATGTTTTCTGGTCTATAATGTCGGAAGGGTTTCATCTGTCGCTCGTTTCGGTCGCCGCACTAACTTGTAATGTCGTTTTGATTTCACGAGCAAGCTAAAGATGGTAACAATTCGTCCAAGACAATAGATAACTTTCTCCATGCTAAAAGACACTTTCATGAAACATGTATAACCTCGCGTGACCCGCAAACAACAGGAAGCGGAACTTTCCGATGTACGGAAGTGATCAAACTGTTTCACTTACTTGAGAAGTCAAAGACGTTACATATTTGTTCTTTCAACAACATGGAGTTCATTTTTATGTTCACTAATTTATGAGAAAAGAAGTTCATTTTCCGCCGTTTGATAAATTATTGTACACTCAAGAGTCAGAATTGACAGTTTCTAATTTCTTCCTCGCCTTCAGTGCGTTTGTTCCACACCCCACAATTGCTCGTTTTTGTTGTGGGTCTAATTAATGGGTCTACATAGGTATAATTTATTTACTTCAGGTTTTAAAAAAATGAAATTGCGCAGGTCTTGTTATGCAGGAAATTAATATTGAAAGTTAGAATGAGAGTCTTACAGTGCTATAATCAAACTGGTGCTCCTTCCGTTGCGAATCATGGACAAGTAAGCAAAGAGATACAACGCCACATAGATCAGCTGAGGTGTTGTTTTTTTCTTAGTATGATGATAGAGATATTGTGGACAGCCACAACAAATTCATCGGGAGGTACAAAAAGTGTCGAATGGAGACGGGAAGATTATAAAACAAATTAGGAAAAGTAATCCAGAACGCGGGGGTTGGGCGGGGGGGGGGGGGGGAATTGTGTGGAGAAGCGGCCGGTTGGAATATTTAGTAACAGCAGGAAAAATAGAAGACCGAAGAGACAGAGGTAAACAAAGGGAAAATGATTTGACGACGTGGCGCGGGAAAAAAATTAACGATGGAACTGTTACACAAAGAAAAAGATCTAGGGTTATGAAATAACATGCTATCCAGCGCATCTCGGCAAAGACAATGCAGAAAAAGTATTTGTTGTGACTTACAGTGAGCTGCGATATTTGAGCCCTTTCACTCAACACATCTGACTCAACACATGTCACTCAACACATCTGATTCAACACATCCGATTCAAAACATCTGACACTAAACATCTGACATAAAACATCTGACTCTAACAAGACATATTATTTGGTGCCGTATCTTGCTTTCTTCCTCGATTCCTACTCGCTTGACCACACTAGCAAGTCTGTTTCTAGATCAATTATAGGTTGATGAAGTAGGATCTTGACCTGTTTTGGTTTCATTCAGTTTGATTCTAGCGCATGATGATTAAGTGGCTAACCAAAGTTTCCAACTGCAAGTGACCTGTATCGGTACGGTTTCGTTGATTCTAATCAAAACGGAAGTGGAAAAGGATCTTTATCAGCTGTGGCTCAAGGATTCTGAAATAAACAATCAGCTATGAGTCACTGATCGCTTTCAGCCCTGGTGTTTTTACGCATCTTAGGCCCAGTAAATTATTCTTGAAAAACCCAACGGCCTTATATGTTCCTAGTTCACCGTGAGAATTACAAAAAACTGTTGAAATAGGCATATCATGTTCTTCAAGAACTGCAAACATGCGTCATGTTCTTCCGATCAGACACACTCATTTCTTTACCCTTCTAAAGGCAACGATTCGGTGGATGAAAGCGATGAGCTGTACCGAAGTATCATTTAAGGGATACAATCAACCGAGATCTGACGTGCGGAATTGTATTATTCCCCTGGTCGTCAACTCACAACGCATTTTTAATGTGAGAACAAGTCTCCAAAAACACCACAAAACATTTCCCGCCGCTCGTGTCAAAAGATCTGTTCACGAGAGAGCAGAGACAATGGTGAGAAACAACACCCGAGGACATGACCGGTTTGCAGATTTGTGCTCAATTTCCTCTTCTGTTTATGAACTAGCGCACACAATCATGGTCGTTTTCATTTCTGAAAGATCTTTTTGAAAGTTTTCTTGTTTCTGAAGATCCAACATTGTGACCCCAGCGCATTAATTCAACAACTCTTCAAACAGACAACAGCATCCACCGAACATCAAAATGGCGTTGTTCGGTCAAAGACATCGCCCGAAGACATCAGAAGTTCGTTTTCTCGTCAAAACTCCCCACTGACCGGGGATCACGTGACCTCTAGACTTCCGATTCTGTTATAATTAAAAACTAACTATGCAGGTTCGGATCAATAAAATAAATATTTTTAGTACAAAATGGCCGGGTGGCAGTGACAACGTCACGATTTGGATCCAGTATGTGTGTTCCCAGGAAGAAGATTAGAAATCCAAACAGACTTTAAAAAATGTGTGTAGTTATAAAGTGCGCTATTTACAACATCAATCAACAATGTAATATTTCATTTCATAATCTCTTTCTTTTTTCTTTGTTCACTTGACGAGTAGCAATCAGTGGGTACACGTATTGTTGACAAATTAACGAGTAGCAGTCAGTGGCGTACACGATTCGTGGACATAAAGCAACGGTAAAGTACGAGACTTGAATTGCCGTCATAGCACGCGAGTTCTCACCCATATGCTAGGCCGTCTTTACAAAAGTGTTCGGAGACTTCTGGATAGTGTCACTTGAAGCATCGAAACTCACAACGCGAGGCGGCATTCCTCACCTTCCCAGAGTATTATACCTTGGTGCACATTTCTGCCAGCGGCTGGGTTGACCTCGGGGGTATTTATTTTTCCCAACCACAAGTACAACTCACACTACTTCTATCGGGGATCGAACACGGGTTGTCGTCGGTAGCCCAGTCAGGTGGTTTTCCCAACTAGGCTACCGAGGCCCCCAAATGGGACATATTCGTGGACATATTGACGAGTAGCAGACAGTGGCGTACACGTCTTGTTGACAAATTGACGAGTAACAATCAGTGGCGTACACGTCTTGTTGACAAATTGACGAGTAACAATCAGTGGCGTACACGTCTTGTTGACAAATTGACGAGTAACAATCAGTGGCGTACACGTCTTGTTGACAAATTGACGAGTAACAATCAGTGGCGTACACGTCTAGTTGACAAATTGATGAGATAACAATCAGTGGCGTACACGTCTTGTTGACAAATTGACGAGTAACAATCAGTGGCGCACACGTCTCGTTGACAAACTGACGAGTAACAATCAGTGTCGTATAAGTCTTTTGAATCGCTTGGTAAGAAAACAGTCTATGCCGTATACGTCTTGTGGTGTATAGTAGGACAACACCATGGTTCTTGCATTTTTCAGGTTTTGTGGTCATCCTTTACAGGATACCGCTAGTCTGGTCTCCACTGTTCATCTCTCTATTCAATTTTTATTTCAATGTCGAACACACTCCCATTCCCTCCACTCTTAAATCTTCGAACGTATTTAATTTCCATTGATATTGACCTCATACATAAATATTTATTTCTAGCTGAAGTGAAGACTTCGCCAGTGTTTTAGCTGTAATTATCATATATTACGGACCACGCACAACAAATAAAAAACAAGAGCAGGACGTTGTGGTAGAGCAGTGGTTAGTGAACTGGTCCATTGAGAAATGGCATGAGTTTTTTGGTTCAACCAAAGGTTTCTAGGTTTGCTCATCAGTCTGAGACTGAGCGGGCATTATCTTACACAGAAACCTGCAATCTGAGACTGAGCGGGTATTATCTTACATAGAAACCAGCAGTCTGGGTACCAGTTATTATCTTACAAAGAAACCTGCAATCTGAGACTGAGCGGGCATTATCTTACATAGAAACCAGCAGTCTAGGTACCGGTTATTATCTTACATAGAAACCCGCAGTCTGGGTACTGGTTATTATCTTACATAGAAACCAGCAGTCTGGGTACCGGTTATTATCTTACATAGAAACCTGCAGTCTGGGTACCGGTTATTATCTTGCACAGAAACCTGCAGTATGGGTACCGGTTATTATCTAACACAGAAACCAGCTGTCTGGGTACCGGTTATTATCTTACACGGAAACCTGCAATCTGAGACTGAACGGGTATTATCTTACATAGAAACCTGCAGTCTGGGAACTGGTTATTATCTTACATAGAAACCAGCAGTCTGGGTACTGGTTATTATCTTACATAGAAACCCGCAGTCTGGGTACTGGTTATTAACTTACATAGAAACCAGCAGTCTGGGTACTGGTTATTATCTTACACAGAAACCAGCAGTCTGGGTACCGGTTATTATCTTACATAGAATCCAGCAGTTTGGGTACCGGTTATTATCTTACATAGAAACCCGCAGTCTGGGTACTGGTTATTATCTTATATAGAAATCAGCAGTCTGGGTACTGGTTATTATCTTACATAGAAACCTGCAGTCTGGGTACTGGTTACTATCTTACATAGAAACCTGCAGTCTGGGTACTGGCTATTATCTTACATAGAAACCGGCAGTCTGGGTACTGGTTATTATCTTATATAGAAACCTGCAGTCTGGGTACCGGTTATTATCTTATATAGAAACCAGCAGTTTGAATATCGGTTGTTGTCTTAGAAAGAAATACCACACTTGAGTACTGCTGAGCACACTATCTAAAAATGTATTGAATGTAAAATAAAATGTGAACAACAACACTATATTCTCTATACAATGACAACTGACTGAACGAGATCTGCATTCATTAAAATGAGAAAAATAAAATTTAAAAAAACACAAGCAGAATTGGCTTAATTAACAATTTCACGAACCAGCCAACAAAAGTGTAGTCTGCTGGTCAAAAAGAAGCGTTAAGTGTGTTAAAATAGACATTATAGCTACCAAAAGTAATAAGAAGTGTCAAAAAAGATTTTCTTAAAAAAATAAGTAGCTAAAGATTCAATTGTAGCCAAAGAAATTACAGGAAATGTAATGTGAAGAGAAAGTTATGTGATATAAAATGGATTGTTATAACAACTATTGTTTGTTTGTTTTTGTTCTTCAGTAGTGTAATAATATATCACCGTTATAGGTCAGACGAGTGTAATAATATATCATCGTTATAGGTCAGACGAGTGTAATAATATATCACCGTTATAGGTCAGACGAGTGTAATAATATATCACCGTTATAGGCCAGACGAGTGTAATAATATATCACCGTTATAGGCCAGACGAGTGTAATAATATATCATCGTTATAGGTCAGACGAATGTAATAATATATCATCGTTATAGGCCAGACGAGTGTAATAATATATCACCGTTATAGGTCAGACGAATGTAATAATATATCACAGTTATAGGTCAGACGCGTGTAATAATATATCACCGTTATAGGCCAGACGAGTGTAATAATATATCATCGTTATAGGTTAGAGTAGTGTAATAATATATCATCGTTATAGGCCAGACGAGTGTAATAATATCATCGTTATAGGTTAGAGTAGTGTAATAATATATCATCGTTATATGCCAGACGAGTGTAATAATATATCATTGTTATAGGTTAGAGTAGTGTAATAACATATCACAGTTATAGGTCAGACGAGTGTAATAATATATCATTGTTATAGGTTAGAGTAGTGTAATAACATATCACAGTTATAGGTCAGACGAGTGTAATAATATATCACCGTTATAGGCCAGACGAGTGTAATAATATATCATCGTTATAAGTCAGACGAATGTAATAATATATCATCGTTATAGGCCAGACAAGTGTAATAATATATCATCGTTATAGGTTAGAGTAATGTAATAATATATCACCGTTATAGGCCGGACGAGTGTAATAATATATCATCGTTATAGGTTAGAGTAGTGTAATAATATATCACCGTTATAGGTTAGAGTAATGTAATAATATATCACCGTTATAGGTTAGAGTAATGTAATAATATATCACCGTTATAGGTTAGAGTAATGTAATAATATATCACCGTTATAGGTTAGAGTAATGTAATAATATGTCACCGTTATAGGTTAGAGCAATGTAATAATATATCACCGTTATAGGTTAGAGTAATGTAATAATATATCACCGTTATAGGTTAGAGTAATGTAATAATATATCACCGTTATAGGTTAGAGTAATGTAATAATATATCACCGTTATAGGTTAGAGTAATGTAATAATATATCACCGTTATAGGTTAGAGTAATGTAATAATATATCACCGTTATAGGTTAGAGTAATGTAATAATATATCACCGTTATAGGTTAGAGTAATGTAATAATATATCACCGTTATAGGTTAGAGTAATGTAATAATATATCATCGTTATAGGTTAGAGTAATGTAATAATATATCATCGTTATAGGTTAGAGTAATGTAATAATATATCATTGTTATAGGTCATAGCCTTTGGACTTGGGGTTTGGAGGGGCTGGTGTCGAATTGCCCTTCCTCTCCCTCACCATCATTATATTTCTCCAACTCAATGAGTCGGTCACACATTTCTGTATCAGCTATGCCGACTGGAGAGTGCCACGTTTAACCTTTGGTTGAATCCTCGCTCATTTAATCATCATCGTCAAGCCAATGCGTTAGCACTACCTTACTTGCACCACTACCCAAAAAACCCTTCCCTCCCACCCCCCCCCCTAAAAAAGGGAGAGTATTGATGGATTTTATGTGATGCCTAAAGAGGAACGTTGGAATACTTGGTTACAACTGGAAAAATACAGGGAAAGAAAGATCGCGGAAAACAAAGAGAGAAAGTACTAGATGGGTTGGTGTCATGGCATGGTAAGCAGTCAACAACAGAACTGATACGATGCACTGTAGATAGAAGATTGTGGAAGGACATGACCGCCTACGCCAACCGTCATGGCACATGATGATCATGAAAGAGGAACAAACGTATGATGGAGATTGGAGGTTAATTTGGAGGTGATAAGAAAAAGTCAAGAGTGCTCCCCTCAACGAAAGTTAATTTATGTCTTTCTCTGTTAATTTATACAATGCCTCCGTATAATCGCGTTTCATTATATACATCAGAGCAACAAAAGTTATGCACCCTTGATGGATTAGCCCCCAAATATAAATCAGTTAGTTCAATGTAAAGCAATTTCCTCTCTAGCTAGATCAACTTATCCATTTACACCATCCTCATTTATAAAGAAGTCACGGGCGTGAACTCAGAAATGTGGATAACTATCAACAACGATAACTCACGCTGGAAAGTGTTTCCATTTTCCTTGCCACGCTTTCGCAAACCGACCAGAAAAAACATAAGAACGAGAAGTGGGGAACCAGAATTACAGTCATTAGTTTACCGCTGGCATACGAGTATCTCCACAGTCATAAATTGCACAGAAATAATAACAATTTTCTTAATTTTTCGCTCGTGCTAACTTGAAGTCCTGGTAGGCAAACATTCCACGCTGTTGAAATTCTTGCCGTTGATTTTCAAAGGAAGAAAACATGTTTCTAGCCGCGCTGTTTATTTTGTGAAGACATGTGATTATACACTAAACTTTGTTATCCAACATTGGTTATGTGCTCCTACATATGTTTTAATGCGTCTCTTCCGTCAATTTGTTATTCTCCTTTCTCCTTGTATATAATGCTGCAAAAAGTAATGTAACATTGTGAGAGCGAAAATAAAACATCGTTATGAAATTATCCAACAGTTTTATATCACTTTCGTGCTTCATGTAATATAATATTAAGAATTGTATATATGCTCGTTTAATAGAATATGGTGCCTGTTCCACGTTCAACGTTTATTTATTTGCATACAAATTTGAAGTGTTTTTGTGAATGGTTTATATATTTCTTTTTATTTCTTCAAGATCGTGCTTAATGTTGTTGTCGTTGTAAATCAGGGTTGGTTGCTCCTTTCCTCAATTATTTTGCTTGCAAGCGTTAGGTCGTGTGGTGTTTGTATGGGATGCGTTTTCTTTATAGGAGTCGGTCCATCTGTTGGTTTGGGCACGTTCCGTTTAAACATGAAGCCGACTCCTTTCGAGTTTATTAGCCACGGTAAGGGCATTAATAAGACCACCATTACAAATCTAGAGTGCGTCACTTATTTGCCTAATTGTATTTGTTTGATCTATCTGTTTTGCTGGTTTTTTTCCCTACGCCACGCCCATATATATATATATATATATATATATATATATATATATATATATATATATATATACATATATAATGTTTATATGTATATCATCTGCCTCTCTATTTGTTGCATAAATGTGTATCTCTTCGAATCTCCATCTGTCTATCAAACTAAACGTTATAGCCAATCTCATGTAAACTATTTCAAAACAGGTTATTTTGTGTGTTCCTCCCTTACTCCTTCTTTACTTCCTGTGACGTCTACCTCGACTGAACCAAACTGACCGAGAAAAAGAGAAAAAAAAAATACATACATTCATGTACACACCCACAAACAATTATATGCTAATGTTATGCTTGGATTGTGTTGATGGATTCTCGTCCATCTCTTCCTTGATTTACAAATATCTCCCAATCTTCCACAACATCACTTACAATCGTACTCTGGTACAGGGAACAACTAAAAGAATAAAAAACAACCAGGAAAAGTCTGGTCGACAAATCTAAGTCGAACTTCGCGAGTTTATATTATCAAGCGTGACATGGGAACAAAACTGGCGGATTGTGTCGACAACAATTGGAAAATTACAGGGCAAACTAAATGAATTATTGCTTCTTTGGATTAGGCAGACAAAGAGAAAGGAGAGACAGACAAGAATTATGTTATCTGAGAAGCTGGGTGGGGAACATACATTAATACACGAGTTGACATAATGATAGCTTCGGAACATACATTAACTCTTTCAGTACGGAAGGTATTTATCAGTTCAGCGGTAGAGATTTCAGAGACAAAATTTATCACGGTTTTAAAAATAGATCTACGTGTTTATATTTATCTAACATATAACATATTATGAATTTTTAGATAATTAAACAAGGAATTAGATTTCACCAATACCAAGATGATACAAGACATGTAAAAAATAATATGAATTGATGACAGTTTACACTATTCCAATTGAGAGTGACGCATTGTGCGGCGAAACGTACGTTAACGAAATCAGCTTGGCGCATGGTGCGTCGAAACGCACGGAAAGAGTTAATATATGAGTTGACATAACGATAGCTTGGGAACATACGTTAATATATGAGTTGACATGATGAATGCTTCGGAACATACATTAATATGTGAGTTGACATAACGATAGTTTGGGAACATACGTTAATATATGAGTTGACATGACGATAGCTTGGGAACATACGTTAATATATGAGTTGAAATGACGATAGCTTGGGAACATACGTTAATATATGAGTTGACATGATGATAGCTTGGGAACATACGTTAATATATGAGTTGACATGATGATAGCTTGGGAACATACGTTAATATATGAGTTGACATGATGATAGCTTGGGAACATACGTTAATATATGAGTTGACATGATGATAGCTTGGGAACATACGTTAATATATGAGTTGACATGACGATAGCTTAGGAACATACGTTAATATATGATTTGACATGATGATAGCTTGGGAACATACGTTAATATATGAGTTGACATGACGATAGCTTGGGAACATACGTTAATATATGAGTTGACATGATGATAGCTTGGGAACATACGTTAATATATGAGTTGACATGACGATAGCTTGGGAACATACGTTAATATATGAGTTGACATGATGATAGCTTGGGAACATACGTTAATATATGAGTTGACATGATGATAGCTTGGGAACATACGTTAATATATGAGTTGACATGACGATAGCTTAGGAACATACGTTAATATATGAGTTGACATGATGATAGCTTGGGAACATACGTTAATATATGAGTTGACATGACGATAGCTTAGGAACATACGTTAATATATGAGTTGACATGATGATAGCTTGGGAACATACGTTAATATATGAGTTGACATGGACGATAGCTTAGGAACATACGTTAATATATGAGTTGACATAACGATAGCTTGGGAACATACGTTAATATATGAGTTGACATGATGAATGCTTCGGAACATACATTAATATGTGAGTTTACATAATGATAGCTTCGAAACATACATTAATATAAGCTACGCAATGACATCCGCAAATCTCAAGTTTATTACTTTTGTGGGTAAAGTCCTAGTTTAGTGTCCTAACTTAATTCGTCTGATGAATTATCTCCCCTGATTGAATACGCGCATTTGAGTGTGTCATCTGCCTCTAGTTTTTTTTTGTTTTTTTTTTCCCAGTGCATTTAATTTTTAATTTTTTTACAAGTTTTAGGATTAAGGTTAAGTACTTCAAACCCTAACCCACATGTCTTTTAATAACAGATTAGAGAACGAACGAAAGTAGTACAAGGGGACGTTACTCCGAACAGAAATATGGTAAATTATAGTTCGTTCAGAAATTCGTGCCCACAGGGTTTATTAATTATCTCGGAAACTTTGATAAATTTCTGTAATTTGTGTTGCGTGAAATATTATTTTTTCACCGACCTTCAGTCTGATTTTTTGCCCTACTGTCATGCATTTAGGAAATATTTTTGCTTATTTAAGGCTTATAAAAATATGACTTTCTTGCTTGTCCTAGATGTTAGGGTTTTACACTACCCACATTTGTTGTAATCAACTCAGCAATTAAAAAGGAAAATTTCACGTGCACACCACACAATCTTAGCCCCGTTTCGCACTCTTAACTTGTAAGACAAATACCACTCCGAGGTTTTTTTGGTAATTTCATTTCCGGTTTCTTGTTAAATTGGTCAACAGGCGTATATTGACCAAATATTTACTATTAATGAATATTCCTTTGCATGTGATAATTTGTAAGCTGTTGTGAAGTGACTACTAGATTTTTAAAACCATGAAGAGTTTGAAGTGTAAATTCATCACTATGCAAAAGGCAACTGTGTTATTGTACATGCACTTTGCAAGGAATCTACAAGGGGTCGGTTATATTACTATTCAATGTAATACGGATACGCGTTTGGCTTGCATTGTTAGAAAATTAACATAATTTACAGTAAAATCTCATATTTAGAGCACGCGGTTTGATATTTCCTAAAATTGTATAACAAAAAACTATTTGTGCAAAATTCAGACTACCATTGTACTTAAATGTTCTAAAATCCGAAAGTCGGTGAAAAAATAAGATTTCATGAAAAAGAATTACAGAAATTCATCAGTTTCTGAGATAATTGGTCAACTCTCTGGGCACGAATTTGTGAACGAACTATACTACTTTATCGTTAAAGACCTAAACATTCAGACAACATATTTAATTAGAAGAGCTATTATTCGCATCTTTTTTCTGTACAAATCTGGTCTCGTCGAAGAAGGCACTGGTATGTTTTTATAAAAGTTTGGCAAAAGTAGGCAAAGAAATGCAAATAAATGCATCAAAATGCGAGGCTGCAGTGAAGCTAACAGTGAGGAGAAATGAAAAAATATATATAGGAAAAAATGATACGGTTGAAGCTTCGCGTAACAAGTAGACACCATATATATCAAATCATATATATATCTGACATACATAAATACATTTATATCTTACATACGTAGATACATATATATCTTACATACGTAGATACATATATATCTTACATGGAACTTTTGATTAACATTTTTATTCTTTTTTATTTGTCATTTCTCTTTCTAATTCGGTTTTTTAATTATTTAAAAAAATTCTAAATACATATTTGTACGTGTGTTGCATGTTGCGTGTTTGTTCCTGTTGAAGACCTTTGCGCCGAAACGTCGTTTTGATTTGTGGTGTCCACTTGTTACGTGAAGCTTCAATCATGTCATTGTTTTTCTCTATATATTGTTTCATGTTTTTGTAATATTGTAATAAAAGACCAAAGTGTTAATAATGTTGAATCATGGGTTCCAATTAGACTAGAAAAAGGTTAATGTTACTTTAGTCTCTATCTCTCTTAAAATCTGGTTACTGTGACGTACTTACATGCGTTCATTTTAAAAGTGTTCTATTCTTCAACTACGTTTTATCACAATTTTATTTATTTATTGTTATTTATTTATTTTTTTTGGGAAAGGGGGGGGGAGAGATGGAGGTATTGTGAGGATCCACTAAACTAGTCCAGCATAAAAGACCCACTAAACTCGAAGTGCATATGAGTATCCACTAAACTAGTCCAGCATAAAAGACCCACTAAACTCGAACAGCATATGAGGATCCACTAAACTAGTCCAGCATAAAAGACCCACTAAACTCGAACAACATATGAGGATCCACTAAACTAGTCCAGCATAAAAGACCCACTAAACTCGAACAACATATGAGGATCCACTAAACTAGTCCAGCATAAAAGACCCACTAAACTCGAACAACATATGAGGATCCACTAAACTAGTCCAGCATAAAAGACCCACTAAACTCGAACAACATATGAGGATCCACTAAACTAGTCCAGCATAAAAGACCCACTAAACTCGAACAGCATATGAGGATCCACTAAACTGGTGCAGCATATGAGCAGATTGTTCATGTCATATTATCAGGATGTTGGCGCCACATTGACATGCTCCCAGTTTGATCATCGCTGCAGTCAACAGGAAGGCAACTCATCTCATCTCTTATATTTAATTGTCCTACTTCTGCATTCATTCGTTGCTTACTTCTCCCCTTCTTTAAAAATGGACGTAATTACACTGTGTTGTGGTTTACAGCTGACCTGTCGGTGTAAGGACCAATTCTGCCCTCTTCCATCCCATATCGTTTATTCGGATTGGCTAATTTACCACTACACCGAGGAAGGAGTTTGGTGGCTTGATCAGTTCTAGTTCACTGACGTAAGAGGTATGTTTTGAGTCTTTGACCGCAGTTCAGAACACAATACAATCCTGCTTTCACTGTTATTGCTGTTGATGTAATGCCACGAGTTGATGAGGACAGTGTGTTTTTTAACTTATTGATGTGGAAGGTCATAATGGCATCCTTGATATTTCCGGTTCTTACTAAAGAAGTTGGAGTTCGTCTAGTCCCAGGCTATGCAGAGAAACCACCAGCCCAGCCCAGAGGTACTGCAATACTGGGTGACTACCCTGATCTCTGGGTAGTGAAACTCAATGTCTAGCCTCTCGTTTATCGCAATAAACAAGAAGCCCAACAAATAGGAGAGCCGCGATAGCTCAGTGGTTAGTGAACTGGACTACAAAGGGGCAAGAGGTCGGTTCGATTCTGATCGACAGCTTCCGAGTTCATCCAGCCTTCGAAGAGTATCGGATTTTTTTCTGGGAAAGTAAAGTGACACGGGCGTAATACCGACCAAATTATCACGAAAATCATGTTTCGAAGGTCTATACAAATTATGATCACTAACACCATATTCCTGATATACCACTTGGCGTGTCGAGTTTTTTTACTTTAACCATCAAATAAGATAGGGCAGGTAAAAAGTCTGAGCTGAATTGTGTGTATCCGCCAGCTGCAGGAACAATTAGAGTGTAAATATTATTGCGAAGGACTGAGCACCAACGAGCGTGCCTTGAGTGCAGGACGTTCAGATATTTAAATCAGTAATCAATAGAATGAAATACCACCCTACAGACAATCACATAAGCCACGAGAAAATCCACATAATAGAACGCATACATTAGTCTTTACGTATCTCACAGACAAAAACTAAACATTTCATGTTTTATGCTTCTGAAAAACAAAGTCTCGCTCATTATGTGATGGAGCACGAGTGACGACCCGTTCAACAACAAGAGCATCAAACGAGTGTTGGTGAGGCCGTTTCTGGGAGATATCCATCTTCATGCATTTTCTTTAGTTGACAGTTGGCAAATAACTGACAGCCGTGAGATGTAAGAAAACAGCAAATTAGTGTTCCGGAATGATGCTCTTGGCTGATGGTCATGGCTCGAGTGCGAAGCACGCGAAAATTACAACCAAGTGTTACAAATATGTCATGTGACTTGAATTTGACCAAACTGTACGTGTCTTCCGGGAAAACCCCCAAATGTGGCGACCTTTGAATTACTTTTCAATAACTTGAATGATGTATTTTGCTGGTTATAATTCAGTTAGAGTCTAACGTCGTAGGTTAACATGAGTAGAGCAATATAAACATGACTAAGAAAGCGCTTAAACGGTTTAAAAATAAATTTACGTATTTTCCAAGGCATACACATTTCCAATATCAAGATAAGTTTTTACAATATAAAAGAAAGCATTTTAGAGTTGCTTAGTCTCGGAATAACTTCAGGTAAATAGTGTATGTTATATGTGTTTGTGCACTTCATATTTGTTATTCGTTCCTAGTTTAAAAGATGATGCACGTTTCGTTACATAATGCGTCGTGGAGATGGGAAGTGTTAAACTTGACCGCACTGAAGTACTTGAGGTGGTTTCATTCTTGTGGCTACCGGGGCCTTGACCAAGCTCAGGGGAGAAGGGAGCCGCTGTCACCTGCCACGGATGTAGCAAAAGGCGATTAACGAGGTTGAGGGATCAATATCTTTGCTGTTGCTACGGAGTTCGTGCATCTAGAGCTAAAGCCATTTTCACTGATCTCCTACCGTGTGGCGGATGAGCTACATAGTGGGGAATGTGATGAGGAGGGTATCGGAGCACTATAGAGGTGTCTGTTATGCGATCTGTCGACTAAAGTAAATTTGCGGTATGATGAAATGCGTGTTTATCGCGACCAAAAGATCTTAAAACTCAGACAACCAGGTAACCATTTTTAATCTGGGTCGACACAAGAACGTCAATATGGGATTGATCCCTATTCTTCTTACCGCTAGCCCGTGCGTTATCTACTATTCTACTGATGTGAGAATTATTTTTCTGCATTATTGTTCTGAGTAGGATGTGGGAGGACTTCCAGTTAATATGGTGGATAGACGACAAGGAATAGTTCAAGCACTGTCTGAAAAGTGTTCCTTGTTGCAGTTTCCTCATATTCCAAGCCGGCTTGCTGCCAGAGCTACTGAGTAGTGCTCTCTACAAGCCGTGAGCTGTGTGTTTCATCCGGATGGTGTTTCTATATTCAGATTGTTACGATGAATAATAATATCGTATGATGAAGGACAGTTCAGATGCGCTCACTGTCGGCGATATAATATGGCTCATGACCTTTTACGTTGGCTGTGTTTGCTACGATGGTGACTGCAACTGCCTTTCTTTGTTTGGATATTCGATGAGATGTTAATTCGGATGATTCCACTGGCACGGGCGCTAGAGCAATTATGGATTTCCATTCGTTTGTAGTAATACAGGGGCCTTTTAATAAAGAAAATAAAGAAAGAAAAGAGATGTGGGAGCGGCTAAAACATTGCATGTTCACTTGAACAAATGAAAAAAAGTTTACAAGCTGCCCATAGAATAACATTGAAAAGCACCAAAGTATGTGGTTCGGGTCTTGTGCGAACCGATCTCTTTCTATTCTTTTTTTTTCCATTGACGATCTAGTTCTCAACGCTCCACTGACTTTCCAAATCTCAAAACTTTACTGACCGACAAAATCTCAAAGTTGCACTGACTAGCCAAATCTCAACGCTCCACTGACTTTCCAAATCTCAAAGCTTCACTGACTAGCCAAATCTAAAAGTTTCACTGACTAGCCAAATCTCAAAGTTTCACTGACTAGCCAATTCTCAAAGCTTCACTGACTAACCAAATCTCAAAGTTTCACTGACTAGCCAAATTTCAAAGTTTCACTGACTAGCCAATTCTCAAAGCTTCACTGACTAGCCAAATCTCAAAGCTTCACTGACCGACAAAATCTCAAAGCTTCACTGACCGACAAAATCTCAAAGCTTCACTGACCGACAAAATCTCAAAGCTTCACTGACTAGCCAAATCTCAAAGTTTCACTGACTAGCCAAATCTCAAAGTTTCACTGACTAGCCAAATCTCAAAGCTTCACTGACTAGCCAAATCTCAAAGTTTCACTGACTAGCCAAATCTCAAAGTTTCACTGACCAGCCAAATCTCAAAGCTTCACTGACCAGCCAGATCTCAAGACTCCACTGATGTAAATAAGACCTAGAAATATCTAATCTCACTTTATTCTTTAGCTTACGGTTCTGTTCTTCGGGTCTTGTGCGAATCGATCTCTTTCTATTCTTTTTTTTTCAATTGACGATCTAGTTATCAACGCTCCACTGACTTTCCAAATCTCAAAACTTTACTGACCGATAAAATCTAAAAGTTGCACTGACTAGCCAAATCTCAACGCTCCACTGACTTTCCAAATCTCAAAGCTTCAATGACCGACTAAATCTCAAAGTTGCACTGACCGACAAAATCTCAAACCTTCACTGACTAGCCAAATCTCAAAGTTTCACTGACTAGCCAAATCTCAAAGTTTCACTGACTAGCCAAATCTCAAAGCTTCACTGACTAGCCAAATCTCAAACCTTCACTGACTAGCCAAATCTCAAAGCTTCACTGACTAGCCAAATCTCAAAGCTTCACTGACCGACAAAATCTCAAAGTTGCACTGACTAGCCAAATCTCAAAGCTTCACTGACTAGCCAACTCTCAAAGCTTTACTGACCGACAAAATCTCAAAGCTTTACTGACTGACAAAATCTCAAAGCTTTACTGACCGACAAAATCTCAAAGCTTTACTGTCTACAAAATCTCAAAATTTCACTGACCGACAAAATCTCAAAGCTTTACTGACTAGCCAAATCTCAAAGCTTCACTGACTAGCCAAATCTCAAAGCTTCACTGACCAGCCAAATCTCAAAGCTTCACTGACCGACAAAATCTCAAAGCTTCACTGACTGACAAAATCTCAAAGCTTTACTGACTAGCCAAATCTCAAAGCTTCACTGACTAGCCAAATCTCAAAGTTTCACTGACTAGCCAAATCTCAAAGTTTCACTGACTAGCCAAATCTCAAAGCTTCACTGACTAGCCAAATCTCAAAGCTTCACTGACCAGCCAGATCTCAAGACTCCACTGATGTAAATAAGACCTAGAAATATCTAATCTCACTTTATTCTTTAGCTTACGGTTCTGTTCATGAAATGGTGTACGCAGCATTCATCCAAAGACTTTCAGTAGTGTTTCCTCATTCTTGATACTAGATGTGCTATGGTGTGAAAGTTTAATATTCTAACACAGAACATGAGCGTTCTGCTAACTTTGCAGTGCAAGGAATAGTCCAAATAAATTCACTTAATTTGTACATTTATTTCAGTCCAGAATCTAAATAATTATTTTTCATGAACTTGACATATTCAAACACCGACAACCTTTGAAGTTCTGGACATAAATTACAGTTAGTTCACTTCTAAGACGGATGTGAACAAATGTGACTCCATAAGTCAATCTTAATTTATAAGCGTTTATTAGGAAAGATTTATTTGTAGTTGTCAAAATAGATTTGTCAGACAATTTGTCAATATACAATTGAATTCTTCCATAACTTCATCAAATAGAAAAAAAATTATTTAAAACTGCAAAGGAAAATAAAACAAATTACAAAATCGATCCGCTCCATAATCATCATCATCATCATCAAGTACCGGGCCTGCTGGCGTAGGTGATCATGTCTCTCCACAACTTTCGATCACGACAGTTATTTAACATTTCTATTTTGAACTTCTGCCAAGCCATTCTCTTAAGCTGTCTGGTATTTTTTTCTCTTTGCTTTTCCTCTATCTCTTCGTCCCTCAATTTTCGCAGTTGTTACAATATATTCCAGCTGTTCTCTTCACTATCAAGTCAACTATAGAATTACTTGGGCCAGATTTAATATAGCACGCCAAGCAAAACGGGACGCAACTCTGATATATGTTAACAATAAAGCAGAAGGCTATCTGGTTATTCAGACTAGGCTAAAGGTTCAAAGTTTGACTAAATAAACAGTCAAACTTCAATAACTATGCAATGTTAACAATGCAATATTTATAATTTTAAACAAATAATAACATAGTAAAGTAAAGTACACTCGTCACGCCAAGTGGCGTTAAGGAATATGGTGTTAGTGATCATAAATTTTACAGATCTTCGGCACATGATTTTTGGGGTAATGTGGTCGGTATTACGCCCGTGCCAAATAATAACATACTAACCTCTAAATTCTTTTTTCTATGATTATTTTTAATAGATTTTTTCAAGTATCATTTTTGTAAGCTTGTTTGACATGTATTTCAGTATTTATCTTGCGCTGTTATAATATCAATGCTTTCTTTGTTTTACTTTATTATAATTAATACACATTAATGACTAGTCTATATATATATATATAGAACAACAACAACTTAAATGGTTTGGCCACCTGGTCAGAATGAATCCTTTACCAATCACCATCAAGGGCGTTCTTCTCGAGAATGCATGGAAAAAGACCAAGAGGTAGACCCAGAAGAAGATGGATAAATGCAGTGACAGAGACATGTAACAACAAAGGAAAATCACTAATTCAGACAATTCTAGCAGCACAAGAGCGACAAATGATATAAACCACGACACCTTTTAGGTATCAGTGAAAGAAAAAAGAATGAAGAAGAATACACAGTAATATGGTAATAATTGTTTGACTACCTTCCAAATTTATATTTCATCGTTTTTTGTATTTTCCTTTCTCGAGCTAAATGTATTTTTAACATCCAATAAAATGTATTTATATTTTGAACCGAGGAGACTTTGAGTAGCGGTTTGGATCAAATATAATAATTTGTTTCTACTCTTTACATAACGGGTTCTGTAAGAATTTCTCGCTTTGACTATCGTTGAGGTGTGTAGTACGGGATTGCTTTGACACTATTTTAGTTGCACTAGTTTATTACGTTTCCTTAACAACAGTAACGAAACGTAATCTCGTCCATAATCCACTAATATCTTCAGTAATCAAGAAAGGACAAAGGTCATATGTTGGACCTGCGATGAGAAGAAATAATAACCGAATAACAAAGCAAGTCCTTATGTGGAAAACAACAGGCAAGAGGAAAAGAGGCGACCCAGAGAGACACTAAGAAGATCATTGATCAGAGAAGCAAGAGCAGCAGGAATCGGCTCCCTCAAAGAGATACAGTTTTTTGCACAAAACAGAGACAACTGGCGAAATTTGATAAAATATACAAATGATAGACAGATAGACAGATAGACAGATAGACAGATAGACAGATAGAGATAGATAGATAGATAGATAGATAGATAGATAGATAGATAGATAGATAGATAGATAGATAGATAGATAGATAGATAGATAGATAGATAGATAGATAGATAGATAGATAGATAGATAGATAGATAGATAGATAGATAGATAGATAGATAGATAGATAGATAGATAGATCATCATGTGTCATACCGGTTGGCGTAGGCGATCATGTCCTTCCACATTCTTCTATCTACAGTGCATCGTATCAGTTCTGTTGGTGACTGTTTTCCATGCCATGACACCAAGCTATCCAGTATTTTCTCTCTTTGTCGTCCGCGATCTCTCTTTCCCTTTATTTTGCCAGTTGTAACCAAGTATTCCAACTTTCTTCTTCTCATGATGTGCCCGAAAAATGTTGATTGCTTCTTTCTGATGTTTTTTTAAGTGCTCCCTTTTTGTGTTGGCCTCTTTGAGAACTTCCTCATTGGTCTTTCCAGCTGTCCAGGGAACTTTCAACATTCTTCTGAGAAATCCCATCTCTGCGGCCTCCAATCGTCTTTTCATTCGTTTGTCTATTGTCCATGATTCGCTTCCATAGGTCAGAATTGGTTCTATATAGCGCCGATGAACTCTCTTTCTCATTTTTATTGACATAGATTTGTTGCATAAGATATTTTTCATTTTCTGAAATGCTATTTTGGCCTGAGCTATTCTGCTTTTTATTTCTGTGGTGCATCTCCCATCTGATGTTATTATTGTGCCCAAGTATTTGAAACGCTGCACTTGTTTCAGATTTGTCTCGTTTATTTTATGCTGCATGATGGTGGTGATTGTTCCTTCGATATAACCATTACTTCTGCTTTCTTACTGAGACCTTTCTTGTTGCTTTCTTTTACTATTATGTCTATCATTTCTTGTAGTTCGTTCTCTGTCTCTGCTATTAAGACTGTGTCATCCGCATATCGCAAATTATTTATGTTGTGACCGTTGACTTCAATTCCTTTTTGTCTAATATTGATCTCATAATATATTCGCTGTAAAATGAAAACAAATCTGGTGATAGAACACAGCCTTGTCTGACTCCTTGTTTTATATATTGGAATTGTCATGCTGATAGGTAGATAGATAGATAGATAGTTAATTAGACTTACATTACGTATGTCTCTTCCAATGCTATATACCTTCATCAACTAAGATGCACATCAAAGCTCATTACTTGTTTATATTGTTTTTTTTTTATTTTACAATATTTCATATACTTGAGTTATGCATTGTCGCAAGTAAATAACAATAAATGGACGAGAACTAGAAAGTGCTGACAAATTCCAGTTTTTAAAAAAGTAAGTAAAGAGCCCCGTCACGACAAGTGGCGTCTAGGGAAAATGGTGTTAGTGACCATAATTATTACAGACCTTCGGCACATGATTTTTGGGGTAATGTGGTCGGTATTACGTCCGTGCCGCTTTACTTTCCCATAAAAAAATCCGGTACGCATTAAAGGCTGGGTGAACCCAGAAGCTGTCTCATGTGTCCAGTTCACTAAACACTGAGCTATCGCGGCTTCCGCAAATTTAAATACTTATAAACTGTAAGCGATAAAGGCGCAGAACCTGAAAACTGACTAAAGAATAGAGCAAGTTACAGCAGCAAGGAACCTATTTAGAAAAAGATAAGACCATCACTTGACTCTAAAATCAGACTGATCCTAGTTATGTTAAGTTTTCCATACATATGCGAAACATAAACCCTTACAGCAGAGCTCCCTAATTAAAACACACACAATAGAGACAAAATGTTATTGTTGAATTGTACACATTGTTACTTTTATCCTATCACGACTAAAGAGGTTCAGAAAAGGTTATAACAGGTAATCGGAGTATACGATGATATATAGATTATTTTAAAGAAACACATAATGAAATGGTTTGACCACGTATCTACACCATCTGGTTTAGCAAAGACCATCCGGCAAGTAATTGTGAAATGAGAGAGAAGGAGAGATAGACAGAGAAAGAGATTGGAAGATTACATTAAAGAATGAACAAGCCTCTATTTTGCAAGAGTCCTAAAGAACGACTGAAGATAGAAGTGGAGAGGGTTGACGAAGTCTGTCAGGGAATCCCCCAAAAACTCCCAGGTTTGCGGGATGAATAAGAAATATAAACAGCAGAAGGAGTTGTATAGTTTAGAGCCCTGTATACTCTATTTCAGAACTGTTACTTGTATTCATTTCTTTGTCTATTTTTAATTTCCAAGTGAAAATGCAACAACCTTCGACGAGGCGAAACTAATAAAAATGGAAAAACAGAAGCTCCCCAATTCCATATTTGGAGTGGTAAGCTAATCCTTATAAAAAAGAAACTAAATAACGATTTCCGGTGTTATGGCGACTACGTGTTGTCGTTTTTATAATTCGGCTCTTGTTGATATATTTAAATTATTTTCGCGACAGTATAGTTGTGAAATTATGTGTTGCTATTCCCCGTTTGGTGTATATTTCACTTCTGACGGGTGGATGGACTGTGAACTTTATCGATATTTAAGTGGAATATGATTATTCTTCCTTTGTGTTGTGTGTTCGCGGTTCGATAGGCAAGCACATGGTTCGACAAAATGTCGTCGGTAGCCGAGTGTGTTCAACCCGTATGTAAAAAGTCTGTGACGGTGGATGGGGCGGAAGAATTTAAAATAATCAACGGCCCTGAAAGCGAAAACAGCAAAGTGTGTGGTACACATGAGGCATATTCAGAACACGAAAGACGAATATGGCAGACCACCGTGAAAGAGATTGGAGCCTGATCACGTAACAGTCCAAATAAAGCCAAGGAGAGAAATTCTAACTACTGTTTTAAGAACGAACTAAAAATAGCTACATGGAATGTTCGAACCTTATACCAACAAGGAAAACTAGAAAATCTTATGATAGAAGCAGAGCGATTAAACAGAAAATTGACAAGACCTACAATTAAATATCAAAGTTGAAGGGATACATCTAGAAACAGTCCAGAGCTACAACTACCTGGCACATACTATAACCAGTGATGGAAAATGTACAACTGAAATAAATAAAAGAATAGGAATGGCAAAAAGTAATTTCAATGCCATGAAAAATATACTAACATCAAAACAAATAACACCAGGGCTTAAACTAAGAATAGCAAAATGTTACATCTTCTCAATATTCCTGTATGGTGCAGAAACATGGACATTAGACCAGAAAACAGAACAGAAAATTGAGGCCTTTGAAATGTGGATTTATAGAAGAATAGGTAGAATTGGATGGAAGGAAAAGAAAACAAACGAGGAAGTTTTAAAACAACTTAAAATGAAGAAAGAACTACTAAACACAATTAGAGCAAGACAGATGAAATTTTTTGGTCATGTTAAAAGACACAACAGTCTAATAAAAGTAATATTAGAAGGGAAAATACAAGGTAAAAGAGGCAGAGGCAGACCAAGACTAACATGGACGAGTAATATCAAAAGATGGACAAGTCAGCCAATGGCAATCTGCACCATCAAAGCAAGAGACAGAGTGGAATGGCGCGCCATGATAGCCAACCTTCGATGCGGAGACGCACTCAATGATGATGATGATGAAATAACGATGTTCAAACTGTGGGGTGACTACAACAGACTTATTTGTAACATGTGTCTGAAGTTCATTCAGACAGAAGAAGTTGTTGAGAGAGAAAGGGGGTGGGGGGAGGCTGGACAAAAATGAAGTGACCATCCTCAACTGCCTCTCTGGTAAAATATTTGACAACGCTAATTGCATTCGTTACGCTAAAACGAATATGTGATGGGTAGAATAAGTACGAGAACAAACCAAACAAGAATAAACTGATCAAACCAAAGGAAAACAACCGGAAACAAGTATTATAAACTATTTCATCAGAAATTTACATATTTCTGTGTAGCTTTTTATGTTGCTTGTTTTGTTTGTCATGCCTAGCATGTGTTTTATATTCTTTTAACTATCTATTTGAAGTATATTAATTTTTTAAAAGTGTAAATGAATTGTCTTTAAATCATTTTTTGCAACCCCAATTTGTGCACAACATTAACGTTTTTTTGTCTTCTATTACCGCCATACCGTGATGATCCCACCAATAATAAATATCTCAAACATCTAGTCATTTCACCGCCAGCGAGCGTGAGAAATGTGGTTTCATACAAGTGCAACAGGTGTGCACACTTTCGGTAATTGTTTGCACGCGTTTCTTCCCCTTTCAGTTGAATGCTTTCATCAGATTAAAATGTCCGAACCATTAGGAGTATACACGAACATATGCAGCTTAGATCAGCCAATCGTGAAAGAAGCTTTCATTTGCTTCTTCTGATAAATATCTGAGATGTACAAGAAGAGGTCAGTCGGAGAATAGGTCATTAATTGTCCCCATCGCATTTTCTTAACATCAAAAGCAGAACGTTTAGCCAAAGGCTAAATATTTTAGTGGCTATTAACATTGCAGTTTGGAAACACAAACTAAAACAAAGCTCTGAAATGTCTTCTACAATGCGTATGCATTTAATCGGTTCTCGTCTACTTTTTTCTCGTCTAATAAGGTTCTCGTCTACTTTTTTCACATTTATCACTCACTTTGGTGCGAACGTGGATCATAATTGAAATTTATAATTGTTTGTTACTTTGTACAGAGTTAGCGGACTTGAAACTACATAATGTCCTCACGTTCAAATCGTTTCTATTTAAGTTTTGTTATTGAGAGTCCAAATCGCCCAACAACACCCAGGATGAATGTGGCTAGCGACTCATAGCTGATTGTGTCAAGTCCGGTTAAACATAATTAGTCAAGATCCTACTCCATCTCCCGCGGTGGATCTGGATACTAATAGAGCCTGGCCAAGGAGGGTAGGGAACGAAGAGGGGAGGCAACTCCGTACCCTAGAATGTCTCGATGAAGTCTAATGTGTTGCGCCCAAAAACATTCGCAATTTGCTGTAAACGACAACAATCTCAATATACGCCCTTTCATGAGCCAACGACGAAGAGTAGCAGTCAGTGTGTGAACGCAGCTAAAGAGGTTTCTGATTAAAGTTTATCAAAGTATAGATAGACTAAAGTAGATACAGTAAAGAGACAAATAATAATAAATGAATATTATTATAGAGAGAAACTTCAGAGGCGATAATCAGTGAATCAATTCAGAGGAATAGGTATGTTTACAGCACTCGCAAAAATTGACAAATAATCAACAACAGAAAAAAATGTGGACCAAAGCAGGATCGAACCCGTACTCAGTGGCACAGCGCCTTGCCACGAAAAGCCAAACGCTAGGGAACACTGCCACTAAGCTAACTTTTTTTTCTGTTGTTGATTATTTGCGCGAAAGACATTGCCTACGAAGTTAATTTTTTAGTTAGCTTAGTGGCAGTGTTCCCTAGCGTTTGGTTTTTTGTGGCAAGGCGATGTGCCACTGAGTACGGGTTCGATCCTGCTTTGGTCTATATTTTTTTTCCGTTGTTGATTATTTGTCAATTTTTGCGAGTGCTGTAAACATACCTCTTCCTCTGAATTGATTCGCTGATTATCACCTCGGAAGTTTCCCTCTATAATAATATTCATTTATTGTTATTTTTCTCCAGCCTAAACCAGTGGAAACTACTATTCGTGCTGTTTCGTCCTAAATGTTTGTCTGCAACGCAAGTATTCAGCCCTACCCTATCCGGCAGATACTTGTCTTAACAGGAAAAAATACAGACACTATGTATTTCCGAGCTGTGATCGCGGCCTTGTGCTATAGTCACGAGAAAACCTGCGCGAAAGACATTGCCCACGAAGCTAATTTTTTAGTTAGCTTAGTGACAGTGTTCCCTAGCATTTGGTTTTTCGTGGCAAGGCGCTGTGCCACTGTGTACGGGTTCGATCCTGCTTTGGTCCATATTTTTTTCTGTTGTTGATTATTTGTCAATTTTTGCGAGTGCTCTAAACATACCTCTTCCTCTGAATTAATTCGTAGATAGAGTGAAAGCCAACATGAAAGTACTGCCCCTGACGCACAGAAATACGGGTTAATTTGAGAATATATATATATATATATATATATATATATATATATATATATATATATATATGGCCCTTTTCGTCTTGTCAGACGGTCTAGTGGAGGCTATTGCGTATTTTTTTTAGGTATTGTTTTTGCTGAACAGCTTCTCTCGTGGCTAATTCTACCAATGTTTGACAAGCACACGCGGTCACATAATGAACAGGTCAGGCTCGCTGATCCACAGGGTTTACCATCCTTTTTCATGAGTCTCTTCTCTTCAAAGTCCTGTCTTAGCACAGTCTCAAATGTTGTTATACCGTTCCTTATGCATGCTCTCCATGATGTGCGATCACTTGCCAGATGTTGCCAGTCGTTTTCATAGATGGAGAAATCTTTCAGAGATGATTTGCAGATATCTCTATATCGTAGTTTAGGTCTGCCGATTTGTTTTTTTCCGTGTTTTAGCTCACCATATAGTATTTGACTAGGAATGCGTTTTTCTTCCATCCGTTGGACACGCCCCAGCCATCTTAGCCTTCGACTTCTGAGCATCGACATGATTGTTAGGGTCTTAGCACGTTGCATTTTGAGAATAACAATAATAATTATTATTATCTTTTTAAAAAGAATTAATTTCATTGGCTAATTTGTTTTTACTTTTTAAAAACACTTATTGGCCATTGTTGTGTCTTCTGTACTAGATTGTCTCACTCCACGTTGGGAAAATGTTACATTTTGTTGACTTCCACTTATTACCACCCATTTTTTAAAAACTGTCAAATGTTAGTTCTTTATTTTGGTTAGTTTTTCTATCAAAACTGCCATCCAATGTCTCGTCATACCGGCCTAATGTGGGTTTCTTCATAGATTTCTTTTGCCAAAGTAAAATTTGAGGAAACATTATATTAATTTTGTTTTGGTACTATAGTAATAACCTGTAACAACAAAAGAGGAAAGTGGATCACAAAAATATCAAACACTCTCACAGATGACATGTCATAAAAACCGCCGATTATTCCAAGGTCATTTTCATTTTTCCATGACAGTGAGAAGCAAAGGAGCAGCAATTATTCTCTACATCATGTGTGTGTTACTATCTTTACAACTAACTATCTTTACTATCATTTACAACTAACTATCTTTACTATCATTTACAACTAACTATCTTTACTATCTCTGCAACTAACTATCTTTACCATCATTTACAATAATGTACCGTATAGTTTCAAATAAAATTGTCTGTTCTACTTAAATGCTAGTTTTTACCTTCGGTTCTTTAAACAAAACATGAGACGTTTTCGCGAATATTTGGCAACAGATATAAATAAGGCAGTAAGGATGGTAAGATTTTAAATTGCTTAAAGAAACAGCTTCCCCTCGTCTGGAATGATGAAACATGTTACACACGTTGCCGAAGGATAATGACCCAGTCTACAGCTAACGTATTGAAATCACTTCTGAGCAACTATATTCCCATTCACCTTAAGACATTTCAGAAAGCTGCTACTGTTTATTTAACCCTCGACCGTGTCCTCGGTAAAGGAAACGTACAGGATTGACTCGTTACCGACAATTTGTGCAGCCTATGAGGGCATCCGGTGATCCAATGGGTCATGAGTCTCATATTAATTCTGTCGGAAGTAGTTGAAGTCAGTCGACGACTTGTCTAAACAAGAGCAACAACTATGCTTTTTTTGTTCTTCGTAGAGAAAATACAAATCGCTGTTTAACTTGTAAAAGAACTACCCCATGAGTATTTTGTTTTTCAACGTTTATAAGTACGTGCATGTTCCGGTAGAGCGGATATGTTCTACATTACCTCAAGTTTAAACACAGGGACAACGTTTTTGCGATGAAGTAGCACGTACGTGGCTGTGAAACAATTGCCGATCTTAAGTTGACGGAGGATCTGATAAGGCTTGGCTTGCAGTAGTACGTGACCACCTTATCAACGACTGCTTGTGTGTTGTTCTCGTCCCAGCGTGATACATCAAAGAAAGCAATAAATTCATTATTACACTTGCCACCGTGTAGCTTAGAAGGTGTCTTAAATTGTAAAATAAGAACTGAAATATGCAATAACAGCATCCTACATTGTGAAGAGGACCGCAAAAGCAACTTCGACCTGCCTGGAGCATGGCGGATAGGGAATAATGCACTAGTGCCGATATTTATATTAATTGACACATTTTTTAAATAACATAATTAAACCAGTCTGGTTATCTTTCCATCTAAGGTAAAGGTAAATTACGAGACTTAAATCGGCGTCTTACTTACCACGGGAGTTTTCACCCATATGTGCTCGGCCGCCTATCTAGCTTGTTTCATAACTCGTGCCCAACTTTTAAAATCGATAGCTTTTTAACCACTTGTTGTAAGTTGTTCAAAATTTGCATGTAAAGTTATAATGATTAGAACCCAACAGGGAATTAATTTCATTTAAAAAAACATTTGGTTATTATTGTTGTTTATTTGATTTATATAAATTTATAACGACCCATTGATCTAGTCAAAACTTAATGTTTACAGTATTTTAAGTTAAAAATAGCGAGTAAAAATCCATACACGGTAAAATTGACGTGTTTGCACGCTTTCGCCGTGGTTTTTTTGACACAATTATACACTTGAGAAATTGTGTGTTCCATTTCCGTTCATTCATAGGTGTAGACGTGGAACGATAACATTTATCATGAGTCTTAAAATGAAATTCTGCAGTTTACAAAACATCGCAAAAAAAATGTATGACTATTTTTGCAAAGAGGCTAAACGAGGAAGATTATTTCATTCTTTAGAAAACCCTGAGAATAGGACAAGACACATTTTGGATTTATCTAAACGGTCATTTAATCGCTGGATTCAAGCACGTGACCGTCAATGTTCAAAATATACAAAATCACAAGGAAGAGCAAAAATGTTGGATAATTTCGACAGTGAACTTATTAGAAGTGAAATTCGCAAAATGTTGGGTATGAATGAAACTGCTACAATAAGAAAATTAAAAATTTCGCTGAAAAAGAACAACAGTATTGAAATATCAAAGTCTACATTATGGAGGAATGTGAGAGCTGCAGGCTTTACGTTCAGAAAGTATTCCAATGGACGAAACATCATCTGTGAGAAGCCACATATAGTAGTCATGAGAAGCAAGTACTTACGTGAAGTAAAAGAGGTGCGCAAGCAAGGTTATGATATTGTGTACTTGGATGAAACATGGATCAATGCTCACCACACTAACCAAAGGGAATGGCAGTCATCAGATGGAAAGATTAAGAGATTAATACCTAGCAGCAAAGGACAGCGCTTGATAATTGCTCATGCAGGTAGTCGACAACATGGACTAATACAGAATGCAGAGCTCATTTTTCTTTCAAAATCCATAGACAATCGGGATTATCACTCTGAGATGAATGGTCACATATTTAGACATTGGATTGAAAATTCTGTTCTCCCATCACTAGATCGACCATCTTGCCTAATAATGGTCAATGCAGCGTACCACAACATTGTTGCACTTGAAGATAAAGTCCCGACGTCATCCAGTACAAAAGATGCTATTAAGATATGGCTCACAAAGGAGCACATACAATTTAATAACATGTACTTAAAACCTGAATTACTATCTCTAGTAAAGCAAAAACAAAGGACAAAGATTTTTCAAATAGATAAGATTATCCAAGAGCACGGTCATATAAGTTTGAGGCTGCCACCTTACCATGCTCATTTAAATCCAATAGAACTAATCTGGGCAAAATTAAAAGGACAAGTGACAGATGAAAATATAACATTCAAAATATGCGATGTAAAGACTCTTGCTAATCTCGCTTTATTAAATATAGACAAAGATTATTGGGTTAAATGTGAAGACCACGTCTTAAAACTGGAAGAGGAATATTAGAAAAATGATGGTTTGTGGAATGTTCAAACCCAAACAGTTATTAATCTTTTAGACTCGTCTGATTCCGAATGAAAGTATATAGCCCTCACAATGTTGGCCCCTATATTACCTTAAATTAGTTCAACAAACGGTCCTTTTTAGGACCACACAACTATGAAAATTGGACATACAGGTATACCTTGATATTATCGTCCGTCCTTGAACTGAGAAGACAATAATTCTCCTGGTATTTCCCCATTACGACCACGCCTTTACCTAGTGAAAATTAATCATAGACCAGCAACTACGGTAATTTCTATTATTTAGGGTTCACAATTTACAATTTTGACAAACATCAAAGAAATTCGCCGCTTTAAGAAAACTGCAGCTGCAAGATATTTCTTAAATATACATTTAAAGGGTCTTTTGCATTCTAATAACATTTGGAAAATTTCAACAGTTTTTAACAAACGGTTACTGAGCAATAGCGTTTTGAAGTTGGGCAAGTGATTTGAAACGAGCTATAGAAGTGTTCGGAGACTTCTGGATAGTGTCGCTTCAAGCAGAGAAACTCACGATGCGAGGCGACATTCCTCACCTTTCCAGAGTAATACCCTGGTACTCATTTCTGCCAGCTGCTGGGTCGACCGCGGGGGTATTTTTTTTTTTCCAACTATGAGTACAACTCACACTGCTTCCAGCGGGAATCGAACACGGATTGTCCGAACCTCGGTAACCTGATCATGTGGTTTTCCCAACTAGGCTACCGAAGCCCCCAATGATGCCCCTTTTACCCATTTAAGGCTGTGTGAACCTAGGAACCGATCGAATGAACTCGATATATTGTCATTAGTAGACCAGTTACCAAGCAACCATTGTTCGAAGCTACTTCCGGTCCGTTTGGATAGGAAATTGTTGTAGAACATTTAATTTGTTGTGGAATAGAAAAGAATGCCATTGTAAAGCTGATGATGTAGAATGAGAGGAGGAAAATGAAATTGTATTTACGCATCTTTACGGAAATTGAAAGGGGCTGGGCATTTCCAACATTTCGATCAAAGATCTTCAGCTGGGAATAACGAGAGAAAAATTGAGTTTTCAATAATTTACTTAAGATAACGGTTTACCCTATGTAGATGACGAATAATAAATTATAAAAAGTTGAAATGCATAAAGGATGAAGTATGATATATAGTCTCATTCATCTTTTAAATGGCATGAAATAGGCGTAAAATGCGTATGTCGTTATAAGCTCAAGTAAATGCATCGTTAGGCTCAGCACATTGACTGCCATTTTTGGCAACGGGTTTGTCTTCGCACTTCACTCACTTGACAAGCTGGTTGCTATTTTTCTGGAGACTCCTCCTGTACGAGTAGTACAGCAAGTTATTGTTCAAGATATTGACCATTATTCTTAACGCCAACTGTCAACTATGAGTCGCTGTCTAATTCAGCTCTTTCAGTGCAAGGATTTTGCAACCGTTACGTCACAAGCACCATCAACACGGATAATATTCGTATCACTACTGAAGGTAATTGCATACCTTTGTGACTCTCTCAAGTGCCGAGATAACGGTTCTGGTAACGAACCAACCTCTTCTTTCTTCATGCATCGCCGCTGTCGTGTGTCTTGAAATCAGCATTTGTTACAAACCACAATTACGTTAAATTTGTAATTCCAATGTTAAGTTAGTCTTATATCGCGGTGAAACATGGAGAACAACAAAAATGACAATCATGAAGATACAGACCATTAATGGATGCTTACGCAGAATAAAATGATGGAAATGGCAGGACAAAATCACTGACATAGAATTATGAAAATGTACCAGTCAAATACCAGTGGATAAATAGATACAAAGAAGACGATGGTGCTGGATAGGACACACACTGCGGAAGCCAAGTGAGAGTATTACACAACAGGTCTTTTTTGGAATCCCCAAGGAAAAATACAAATAGGAAAATGGAAATATTACTGGAGAAGACGAAATCAGAGATGAAGATGATGGGGAAGACATGGGAATGATCTTAAAAGAATGGCAAGAAACAGAACGGCTTGGAAAGTGTCTGTTGAAGACCAGTGTTCCACTGAGAGCTGGAAGGTAGAAGTGGAAAGACAATTAAGTTGATGTATTATTGCTGTTCTGTCCCACATATTTACATTTTGCTATAAACAATTTTTAGACTGACCTTGCCTTTCCTCTTCCAATCTCTACTTTTGATATCCAAGCTGATGAGCACGTGGCCATGCTGTGAGTTTATTAGAGATTTTCTCAGCTTTGGTTCTCATAACTTGTCTACAACAATCCCATATGTTCTGCTCACAACTACCACCGTATGCGATGTGCATCTCCACTGATTAATTACTTATTAGTATATTGTACACAGACATACACGCCTTCGTGTTTGTGTGCGTGAGTACGTGTCATATAAATGTGTGCCTGTTACCAACATATTGAACAAGAACCTCCTTGATTTTTTGCGTGTTGTTATTTACCCTCTTTAATGAAAAAAAAAAAACGAAAACATCTTGAATGTAGTTGGGGTGCCAACTTTTAGATAAGAAACGTAATTTGTTATCTGTCCTGTTTATCAGAGAAAGATTTGTATCTATTTCCATATTTATTTTCTATGTATTCTTTTTTTCTATATCTGGGTATCCTTCATTCTGAACGATGTTGAAATCGTTTGATCGTCAGCTGTAATTAATTACCCCGATGTGTGAATGTCGGGATCCTTATTTCGTGGGTCATATCATTTCAATATGAATGTATTTATTTCATTTATTATTATTTCCGCTCCAGCAATTTGTTGGTGCTATTTACTGACAGTTTACCCATTACTTGTTTTCTGGTAAGTAAAGAGCCTCGTCACGCCAAGTGGCGTATAGGGAATATGGTGTTTGTGACCATAATTTTTACAGACCTTCGGCATATCATTTTTGGGGTAATGTGGTCGGTATTACGCCCGTGCCGCTTTACTTTCCCATTTAAAAAATCCGTTACCCAATTAAGGCTGGGTGAACCCGGAAGCCGTTGGTCAGGATCGAACCCGACCTCTCGTCCTTTGTAGTCCAGTTCACTAACCACTGAGCTATCACGGCTCCCAATCTTCTTTAGTAAGACTCTAGATATAGTAGAATGTATTAACATTTAACTGAGATTGTGTGAACTGTGTGCTCCGTAAAGAGAACATTGAGATAAAATTAGTAGCGTGTCAGTGCGCTGGGTTGGCGATGAAATGAACTTGGGTTCGATCGCACTTTGACGCTCTCTAGGCACCCCTGCAGTAAAAATTCGGTAACCTTGCTCAATAAGTTGGAAAAGATAAATAACAGGCAGAAATAGCACTAGCCCCTTCATTTTCAAATGTAACGACTCAGTAAATAAAAAAAAAAAGTAAAGTACCCCCCGTCACGTCAAGTGGCGAATAGGGAATATGGTGTTAGTGACCATAAATTTTACAGAACTTCGGCACATGATTTTTTGGGTAATGTGTTCGGTATTACGCCTGTGCCGCTTTACTTTCCCGGAAAAAAAAATCCGGTACCCATTAAAGGCTGGGTGAACACGGAAGCCGTCGGTTAGGATCGAACCCGACCTCTTGTCCTTTGTAGTCCAGTTCACTAACCACTGAGCTATCTCGGCTCTCAACGGCCCGATAGGTGAGTTTTAATACCTCACTCCCTCGTGTCAGTAAATCACGTCACAGTGCACTCCTCATAAAGGTTCCAATGTCTACAGTTGTGCTCATGACTTGTCTTGTTGTATAGTAAAAAGTAAAGTACCCCCGTCACGCCGAGTGGCGTATAGGGAAATATGGTGTTAGTGACCCTATAATTTACAGACCTTCAGCACATGATTTTTGGGGTAATGTGGTCGGTATTACGCCCGTGCTGCATTACTTTCCCAGAAAAAATATGGTACCCATTTTAAGGCTGGTTGAACCCGGAAGCCGTCGATTGGGATCGAACCCTACCCCTTGTCCTTTGTAGTCCATGTATATTATATTTTGTCAATAGCTGCGATCTTTTCTACCATGTCTTCACAGGAGAAAGTAGCCACATTAACATTGGCTAAACGCTTTCTAAGCAGAGCGTCCGGCTCTCTCATCGCCTCCCTCAATCTTTACCATCATTTTGCATTCATTAGCTAATGATGTCTTCTTTGTGAACAACTACACTGTACTGTTTTCTTTGCACATCAGAACCGACCATGTTTGTGTCTTAATTAGTCTTTTGCATCCCTTTTTTTGGTTAAGAGACCATTCAAATTACATTAGAGACAAATAATAATAAATTAATATTATTATAGAGGGAAACTTCCGAGGCAATTAATCAGTGAATCATTTCAGAGGAAGAGGTATGTTTACAGCACTCGGAAAAAAATGACAAATAACCAACAGCAGAAAAAAAAACGAAAAAAAAAACAAAAAGAACAATATATAGACCGAAAGTTTCAGGCCATATATTGTTCTTTATTTGTTGTTTCTATTGTTGATTATTTGTCATTTTTACGAGTCAAATTTTACCACATTAGTCACATTACCCCGGCCTTCATATCTCGCGGGGTTACAGGGTCAGACAGGTACCACAGCAAGGTGGAGGCACATCAAAGTCGTGTTCTAGCCAATCAAAACATGTTTCATCTACATTAAAGGTGAATCTTTTTCCTGCTCTTGTTTAATAGACCATTATCGTTATAGTCGGACAGTGTCCATTAACTACCCATTAGTAGTCCGATCTCTTGCCAGATTGCATATGAAGATCTCAGTACATAATGGAAAATAACTTGATCTCCCACTGACCGGGAGACGTTATGCCGGTTTACCCTCAGGGAGATATCAAAGATTGTCATGTCAGTTTGTAGGAGAAACAGTGGTCCTATAGCAATTACCTTTGGGTAATTAAACGTTACTGACTTCATTGTACTAAGTCACATCTTTTACTGACTTCATTATACTAAGTCACATCTTTTACTGACTTCATTATAGTAAGTCACATTATACTAAGTCACATATTTTACTGACTGCATTATACTAAGTCACATCTTTTACTGACTTCGTTATACTAAGTCACATCTTTTACTGACTTCACTATACTAAGTCACATCTTTTACTGACTTCATTATACTAAGTCACATCATTTAATGACTTCATTATACTAAGTCACAATTTTTACTGACTTCCTTATACTAAGTCACATCTTTTACTGACTTAATTATACTGTCACATCTTTTACTGACTTCATCATACTAAGTCACATCTTTTACTGACTTCATTATACTAAGACACATCTTTTACTGACTTCATTATACTAAGTCACATCTTTTTCTGACTTCATTATACTAAGTCACATCTTTTACTGACTTCCTTATACTAATTCACATCTTTTACTGACTTCATTATACTAAGTCACATCTTTTACTGACTTCATTATACTAAGTCACATCTTTTACTGACTTCATTATACTAAGTCACATATTTTACTGACTTCCTTATACTAAGTCACATCTTTTACTGACTTCCTTATACTAAGTCACATCTTTTACTGACTTCCTTATACTAAGTCACATTTTTTACTGTCTTAATTATACTGTCACATCTTTTACTGACTTCATTATACTAAGTCACATCTTTTACTGACTTCATTATACTAAGTCACATTTTTTTACTGACTTCATTATACTAAGTCACATCTTTTACTGACTTCATTATACTAAGTCACATCTTTTACTGACTTCATTATACTAAGTCACATCTTTTACTGACTTCGTTATACTATGTCACATCTTTTACTGACTTCATTATACTAAGTCACATCATCATGAAGTGGAGTTGACAGTTCCCTTTTTTGTTGCCTTTCCTTCCAAAGAAAACATCTCTGCTGCCTTATTTAGGAACGATGGGTTGATCCCTTAGAAACTTTTATGACGGAAAATATGTTTTTTCCACAAATGGTATCTGAACCCCAAACCTTCAGGTCGTTAGGCAACTGCACTAAAACAGAAGGCCAGCGGGCACACGTCAGTGTGTGTGGAAACAAATAATTGTGAGTTTGTGTGGAAATAAACATTTGTGAGTTTGTGTGGAAACAAATAATTGTGAGTTTGTGTGGAAATAAACATTTGTGAGTTTGTGTGGAAACAAATAATTGTACGTTTGTGTGGAAACAAATAATTATGAGTTTTTGTGGAAACAAATAAGTGTGAGTTTGTGTGGAAACAAATAAGTGTGAGTTTGTGTGGAAACAAATAATTGTACGTTTGTGTGGAAACAAACAATTGGCAAGTTAAGTACTAGATAATGACACTATTATTGGAGTGCCTGATACGTTTGTCTGAAGGTAAGGTATAGTGCTGGTCGTTAACAAGCTATCATCTTCTGTTCTTGCCGCGATCGTCGTTGTTTTTGTGTGGTTCGTATCTCTCAACCGTGCCTTAATTATATGTATATCTGTCTATTTATTGTTTGTAAGGAAATCGAAAACAGTAATGTAATTGAAAATTGGAACAAGTACTTTCTTCTTCTACTTCTCCTCTTCTTCCTTCCTCTTCTTCTACTTCTCCCTCTTCTTCTTTCTTCTTCTTCTACTTCTATCTTTCAACTCTATGTGAAGCATAGGTCTTCAACAGTTTCCAATCATTCTGTTTTTGCCATGTCTTCCCCACCATCTTCATCCCTACTTCCACATGTCTTCGCCATAAATATGTTGGTCTTCTTCAGTTTCTCTTACCCCGGGGATTCCAAAAAAGGGCATGTTGTGTAATACTCTCAGTTGGCTTCCGCAGTGTGTGTCCTATCCAGCGCCATCGTCTTCGTTGTATATCATTGTCCACAAATATGTGACTGATACTTTTAACAAGTAATTTAAAATGACATAATTTACCTGTGTCAAAAAATCCTACCACCAAAACATGCAACAAATAAAAATGCATTGTATGTGATGATTGATTTAACTTTTCCCTAATTGAGTCGAAAGTGTTCTCATTGAGCTCATTTTTAATAGCTTCATTAGTTTCAGCTTCCAGGGCTGCGATTGCTGTCTTCAAGGTAACATATTGTATGCCTGCGTGAGATATTTATGATCACAAATGTTAGGTAAAGAAAACAGTCACATTCAATGCTTGAGTTCACATCTGTCAAGAACAAAACAATATTGTAGTTTCTAAGAATTATTTCAATCTTTTCTTTAATTTTGCAATTTTTAAATATACAATTTATATTTAATCAACACAGATGATACTCTTTCTTTCATTCTTCTTTCTTTCTTTCTTCTTTCTTTCCACCTCATTCCTTTTTGTCATATCTCTATTCATCCTTCTCTTTCACTGTTTGTTTTTCTATCTACATTATTTCTTCGCACATACTTTTTCTTTGTTCTATCTCCCTATCCATCTTTCATCTCTCTCTTCACTCTTACACTACTGTACAAACATTTACAATAAAAATAAACCTTTGTATGTCCACTGAAAAAAAAGACATCTTCACATTGCAAGAATACTATTTTAAAAATTACAGAACAGTAATAATGAAACATTAAAAGGACTACATATGAATTCGTGCACTCAGTGTGTTTTACTAATGTAATAAAGGCAATGAAACAAACCACATCACAATTTTACAATTATTTTTAAGGCAGATATGGCAATTCATGGCAAATACAAGTGACAAGAAAGTTAACAACAATATCAATGAGCTAACAATACATTTATTACATTGTGCATGTTCAGAACAAGTATATAAAAAAAAATTGGTACCACATACAAGTATGTACGTTTGGTATAAGAAATCAATGAAGGGCGTTTTGTTAACGAAAATGGGCGATGAAAGGCACATTCAGAGTTCAATGAAAACGTAAAAGAATCTAAGTAGTTGGAGATCTAAATAAAGACCAGCCTGGAAACAGCAACGTGGGCAAGGTTCAATAATATTAAAATGTGTGTCATTATTTTAAAATGTGAAACTTCCTAAAATTATCTCAGGAATCATTACCTCATTTCATGACTGGCTGTAATGATATCATTCTACATCAGATAAATAATCACTGCGCTAAGGACACTATTCCAATATTTTATTGTTGCTAACTGCTCGATGTACGAAATAATAATAATAATATTAACAACAATAATAATATAAATATAATAATATTAATGATAATAACAATAATAAAATAGTAATAATAACAGTAATATATTTGCTTTCGTTGTACGAGATCATGTTTGTAACAATAACTTATATCATTACACATTAAAAAGTAGTTTAATTAACATACTTGGCGTACATAGCTGTAACTAGGGAGCCGCGATACTCAGTGGTTAGTGAACTGGACTACAAAGGACAAGGGGTAGGGTTCGATCCCAACCGACGACTTCCGGGTTCACCCAGCCTTAAATGGGTACCGGATTTGTTTCTGGGAAAGTAAAGCAGCACGGGCGTAATACCGACCACATTACCCCAAAAATCACGTGCTGAAGGTGTGTAAAATTTATGGTCACTAACACCAAATTTCCCTATACGCCACTTGACGTGACGGGGGTACTTTACTTACTTACATAGCTGTAACTACTGTAAATACATTTATTTTACAAACTATCAAGTGCAAATTTATTTCCAAATATTTCAGTTTATGAAGCTGTTGCAAGATATCCGGTTCAAGTTATTTGCCCTTTCTTTTGATTGGGTTAATAACGTTTCAAAAAAATAAAGCTGAAACGGTATTTAGCAAATAGACTAACAGAAGGACAACTAAAACGTTTCGGGAAAAGCCTTCATCAGGGAATAACGTAATATGGTTGTAGACAACATATATGTCCAATGTAAGAATATAGAGCGTATGGTTGTAGAATGCATAGATGTTAATGTAGAGTTATAAAAAGTATAGTTGTAAAACGCATAAATGATAATGTAGAGTTATAAAGAATATGGTTGTAAAATACAAATGTCAGTGTAGAGTTATAAAGAATATGGTTGTAGAACAGCTATATGTTAATGTAAAGTTATAAAGAATATGGTTGTAGAACACACATATGTCAATGCAGAGTTATAAAGAATATAGTTATAGAACACACATATGTCAATGCAGAGTTATAAAGAATATAGTTATAGAACACACATATGTCAATGCAGAGTTATAAAGAATATAGTTATAGAACACACATATGTCAGTGTAGAGTTATAAAGAATATGGTTGTAGAACACACATATGTCAATGCAGAGTTATAATGAATATGGTTGTAGAACACACATATGTCAATGCAGAGTTATAATGAATATGGTTGTAGAACACACATATGTCAATGCAGAGTTATAATGAATATGGTTGTAGAACACACATATGTCAATGCAGAGTTATAATGAATATGGTTGTAGAACACACATATGTCAATGCAGAGTTATAAAGAATATGGTTGTAGAACACACATATGTCAATGCAGAGTTATAAAGAATATGGTTGCAAACAACACAGATGTTCAATGCACAGATTAAGAGATATAAAGCATACAGTTATAGAATACATAGGTGTCACGTTCAGACATGACAAATACAGACGTGGACAGTATAGAGATGTATGGCACAGAGATGTGAACAAATGTGAGCACAGAAATGCAAAGTACTACTAGCATGTTTATTGAATATAGATATAGAGAATATAAAAATGTAGAACTTCGAGATATACCACAGAATGTAGGAAAAGAATATATATATATATATATATATATATATATATATATATATATATATATATATATATGTATATATATATATGTATATGTATATATATATATATATATATATATATAGAGAGAGAGAGAGAGAGAGAGAGAGAGTGAGAGAGAAAGAGAGAAACAGTAAAGGTAAATTACTAGACTTGAATCGGCGTCTTAGCACGCAGGTTTTCACCCATATGTGCTCGGCCGCCTATTCAGAAGTGTTCGGAGACTTCTGGATAGTGTCGCCTCAAGCATCGAAACTCACTATGCGAGGCGGCATTCCTCACCTTCCCAGAGTACTACCCTGATATCCATTTCTGCCAGCAGCTGGGTCGACCGCGGGGGTAATTTTTTTTTTCCAATCACGAGTAAAATTCACACCGCTTCAGTGGGAATCGTACACGTGTTGTTCAAACGCTTGTATCCCAGGCGAGTGGGTTTCCCAGCTAGGCTACCGAGGACCCGAAGAGAGAGATATGTACTAAAAGTAGAAAATGTCGACTTCAGGGCAATTAAATTTTTAAACATACGCTTTCAAAAAAAATCATAACGTCGGTGTTGTAAAGAAAACAGGTTTATCTACTTTTCGACTGCCATTAAGAGTATATAGGTACTTCTATACAATCACAATTTAGCACCAGACCACGAAAAGTTATATGTGTACATATATATATATATATGACGCTTGTGTGCTTCTGTTATTTTAATATCATATTGTTTAAATGCTTAAACGAAAAGAAAACATGAGAGCAGATATATAGTTTGTTCGAAACTATTTGATTGATTTATCGATCTATTCCTGATTTACTTAATGACAACTTTCACCGAGTATTACATCATTTTATGATTATGATAAATCGAAAGTTAATCGATTAATTTAAAACAAAAGAAATGCGTCAACTCTGAATATCACTGCTGGTAATGTGTGTATATATATATATATATATATATATATATATTGCCTACATAACAGTACTATCAGGTTGAATATCACAAAAACTATATGCTGCAATTAGGCTAGGGAAAGAACACCACAACGGACATAATGACACTCATTTGATTTTTTAAATATATATATTTAGTTTTGCAATTTTAATCCTGATTGTAAGAAATTTATTAGTTAAACATTTTTTTTTTGGTATTAAATAGTCCATTGCACATTTTCATTAATTAAGTAATCTGTCACAAGCTATCACTTACTAAGTAATTTATCGTATGTCCACATTTGGTGAAATCATCTACGTATAGTGTTTATCTGACGAAATGTTTAACAAAAGTTGCCAAATGTAAATTTACACGCTATGATAACAGTTTAATGCTGCGGCTGGCTTAGCTGTGTATGTTGAATAAATGTTGAGAACATGGCAACAACTGTCGTATTGTCGACCCCAAAGGGATGGCAATGAGTTTGTTGGAGAACAGTGGAGGCTGACATGAGGAAAGCAGTTTGTCGGAGAACAGTGGAGGCTGACATGAGGAAAATAGTTTGTTGGAGAACAGTGGAGGCTGACATAAGGAAAATAGTTTGTTGGAGAACAGTGGAGGCTGACATGAGGAAAGCAGTTTGTCGGAGAACAGTGGAGGCTGACATGAGGAAAGCAGTTTGTCGGAGAACAGTGGAGGCTGCCATGAGGAAAGCAGTTTGTCGGAGAACAGTGGAGGCTGACATGAGGAAAATAGTTTGTTGGAGAACAGTGGAGGCTGACATGAGGAAAATAGTTTGTTGGAGAACAGTGGAGGATGACATGAGGAAAATAGTTTGTTGGAGAACAGTGGAGGCTGACATGAGGAAAATAGTTTGCCGGAGTACAGTGGAGGCTGACATGAGGAAAACAGTTTGTCGGAGTACAGTGGAGGCTGACATGAGGAAAACAGTTTGTCGGAGTACAGTGGAGGCTGACATGAGGAAAACAGTTTGTCGGAGAACAGTGGAGGCTGACATGAGGAAAACAGTTTGTCGGAGAACAGTGGAGGCTGACATGAGGAAAACAGTTTGTCGGAGAACAGTGGAGGCTGACATGAGGAAAACAGTTTGTCGGAGAACAGTGGAGGCTGACATGAGGAAAACAGTTTGTCGGAGAACAGTGGAGGATGACATGAGGAAAATAGTTTGTTGGAGAACAGTGGAGGATGACATGAGGAAAATAGTTTGTCGGAGTACAGTGGAGGCTGACATGAGGAAAACAGTTTGTCGGAGTACAGTGGAGGCTGACATGAGGAAAACAGTTTGTCGGAGAACAGTGGAGGCTGACATGAGGAAAACAGTTTGTCGGAGAACAGTGGACGCTGACATGAGGAAAATAGTTTGTCGGAGAACAGTGGAGGCTGACATGAGGAAGACCCAGCGTATGATGATCACATACAAAGATTACGGCTGGGTAGGTCTGTGTGATAACACAGCAAATGATGGTTACATACAAAGATTACGGCTGGTTAGGTCTGTGTGATAACACAACGAATGATGGTCACAGACAAAGATTACGGCTGGTTAGGTCTGTGTGATAACACAACAAATGATGATCACATACAAAGATTACGGCTGGTTAGGTCTGTGTGATAACACAACAAATGATGGTCACAGACAAAGATTACGGCTGGTTAGGTCTGTGTGATAACACAACAAATGATGGTTACAGACAAAGATTAAGGCTGGGTAGGTCTGTGTGATAACACAACAGATGATGGTCACAGACCAAGACAACGGCAGGGTAGGTCTGTGTTATAACACAACGAATGATTGTCACATACAGAGTGTACGGTATGGTAGGTCTGTGTAGTAATCTAACGATTAATTATCATATACCGAGATTACGATTGGGTAGGTCTGTGTGATAATCTATCGATTCATTGTCACATACCGAGATTACGATTGGGTAGGTCTGTGTGATAATCTATCGATTCATTGTCACATACCGAGATTACGATTGGGTAGGTCTGTGTGATAATCTAACGATTCATTGTCACATACCGAGATTACGATTGGGTAGGTCTGTGTGATAATCTAACGATTCATTGTCACATACCGAGATTACGATTGGGTAGGTCTGGATAGTAACTTAACGAATGACGGTCACAGACCGAGACGCACTGGAGAATGTATGTTGTTGCCCTATATGATGTAACAAGATATGTCGACAAATTATTAATTTGTTCTTCGGAGTATAATGACATATACAAGAATTCGTTCGTATCAATTAATCATAGCTACTAATGTGATTTTTTTTTCAAGTTCTACCTCCAACAAGTTATAACAGAGTGATAACCCAAGCTTATCAAATGGCCGGGACGATTCCCTGTCGCAGGTTACCCTGGTATTGATCTCCTCATGTCGTTTGGCTGAAATATGGATAATACATGGCGGCGTTCTGACCCGAGTTGTAGGACCCGTGGGCTCTGAGGATGTTCAGAGGGCTCAGAAGTGTGGTAGACGGCAAGTACGGATGTAGAGATTGGCCGTACAACATACTGGAGTATGGGTTGGAGAAGGATCCGTATCCACCCGAAGATGGAGGAATTGTTGGGCTATTGACATCCAGTCCTGGATTCTGTTTCTTCCACTTTGTTCGCCGGTTCTGGAACCATATTTTTACCTGTGAACAAAATCCGCTGTAATTAGTAAAGAATAGTAATAAAAAATGTAATAAATATTATTGAAATAAATATATTATATATACATAAATATACAGGGTCTGTCTATAAGGGAATACGTGAATATGTGATTTGTGCGAAGAAAAAATGCGACAAATAGTATTACTTTGTTTTCTCATAAATGCATATTACGTATATCTTCTTCTTCCTCTGTCTTTCCTCTTTTGCCTTTCAGCGTCGAGGGGAGATATAATTTCTGGCCTTTTATTCTTTTGTTCGACTCTGGTGCTGCTGTTTCTTAGTGTTTCTAATATTCCGTAAATTCATCATTTTCGTGTTCGGTCCTTGGATCTGGTGTTCTCGCAATGTTTATTGAAGGATCGTTGTGTTGTGTTTTGATCATTCTGCCTTTTCACGTGGCCAAACCATTTTATCGGCTGTTTCTATATATTTTCTATGTCTCGTGTTATTCGACGCTTTTTTCTCAGTTCTTCATTTCTAACCGTGTCTTTCAGGCTGTTTTCTGTCATTCGCCTAGTACATTTCATCTTTGTAGTGATTATCTTTCTTATTGTTATATATTACGTAAATATATATATATTTTTTTGTTTTTTTTTTGGTGGGGGGCTAGTTTGTTTTTAGTACTAGAACTTTAAGCGCTTCGCCAACCCCTCCCCCTCCCTCATGCAACAACCTGCTCTAACTGTAAATAGTGTGTATGTGTATACACGTGTAACACGTTATGGACGGCAGGTAATTGTGGACAAAGAATATTATTTGCTACTGGCTGTCTAGTCTCAACTGTTTGCATTAATTACACAGTATTGATGTATAGATCGGGACAAACGAGATCATGTAGTAGTTTCAACAGTTGGATTATTTGAAGTTAATGAAGCTACTGAATATTATCATCAAAACATGGGACAAGAATGACATAGGCTGGAGTTTGTGGCTTCGCAATGGAGGAATCTAGAAGATCATATTATTCACCATTAGTCAGCAACTAGTGTCCTAAAAGACTTATAGTCTTAGTTCTACAGACTAACTACTATGACGATTTATCTCATGAGTGATTAATAAGATTATTCTCCTAGAAACTATGACTAATTTATTGCTCCTATTTGACACTGATGATGTAGTAACAACAGAACAATTCCAGCTAGAATGCAATAATGTATAGGACTAACTTCATACATAATCCTACATAGAAGTGTATTGTGTATCTTCCTACAATTCACAAGACAGAAAAAATGTAGGAAAAAAAGTCAGAAATGTACCCCAGGAAGAGAAACTGTTGAAAATAAAGAAATAGGTTACTTGTTACTTCACCTCTTGATTCAATGTGATCGAAATCTGAGAAGTTACTACACACTTCATTATGACAGCAAGCCTAACGATACAGAACACGCTTCAGCTTGGCTTTATTTTTTGAGTTGAACCCAGGAGAGAGTGTCAGGCCTGGATCAACCCCACGCTAACTTTATAGTTAAACCAGCGCTCTAGAAACTACACTATGATTAGGGGCCTAAACTAGGAGACGAACTACCATGGTGACGTAAGAACTATCTCCTTGTTGCATGTTTCTGACTTGCATTGTGTTGCCTCTAATATTTCTATTAATATATATATTGCCTAACAATTGGTGAACAATTTCCTTTCAAAAATGCATTGTTCTAAATCTTCTTTACATCCTTCATGAACCCATCTGTATCAGTATATGTATGTGTGTGTTTTTTTTATTATTTTTATTCGGACATTTAACGTAAAATTTCTTTGGAGTTAAATTTAGATGTTTTGCTCATTCCAACAAGAACAGATTGAAGGTAATGGTTTGTAGTGCTTGTCCCCTGACATTACTGTGACCACCTTTATACCTGGACTAAATTCGCTATAAGTGACTTTTATTTCTCTGACTTTGATAGTGGCTATTGAAACTAGAAAGAGAAGGAATAGGTGGCCTAGAGGTAAGTGCTGGCCTCTAGACCGGAAAGTATCGAGTACAAATTCCATCACAGGAGGTGGGTATTTTTCACTTCAAATCTGTGCTTTTTTTTTGTGGTTTGATGCTTCGTTGTCTCTGGGTAGTGAGAATCAAAGCCCTCTCGGATAACGGTGAAACTCAGAAGGTCTCTGTGTACTCGGGCAACCTGAAGAGCTCTCAGTTAAAAGTCGAAAAGAAAGAGTTGTCCGAAAGTGACCTCTGGCTGTGCGTCAATTTTGAGAAAATCTAACCATGTCGAAGACGGATGTGCCGGGTCGAAAGGTGCATATATCACCGCTTTGCGTGCTCCTGTCTCTACTCCTGTTTCATATATATATATATATATATATATATATATATATATATATATATATATATATATATATATATATATGGATTTAGAAACAGAAAGAAACCAAAGGTAGACCAGTGCTGTAAGGATGTATGCAGAGATTCCCTCGAATGATTTACAAAGTACACTTAGTTCTCACACAAATGAAAGATTGTGAGCACACAGTACACTAATTTATTTACATCCATCTTGTTGGATCTCCCCTACATGTTTTTCAACCCGTTCAAAATGTCAAATCCTGACAACCGACTCTAAGATCAGAGAACAAAACTGATGAAGGTAACGTGACCAACACGATAAACCAAAATGGAGAACTTTAATAAAGATATTCATTTGATTAAGTAATTGTTTCGTTTAGTGTTCTCTAAGTAAAATCACTGAACACATAACTGACTTACCGCCTGTTATTCATTTTCTCATTTGCTAAATTTAACAGCGTATCAAATTTGAAACTATAATATCCATCCGACAAATAAAAGTAAACCAGACCTTCAGAGCTCTGATGTATCACGATTTTCTAGCTTGATAAGATGATAGAGTTCCGGTAAACTTCATTTCTTTAACGTTTATATAATTCAAGCTGTTTTAATAAAAGAATATTTTATTTCTTTGATGACGTGAACATTCAGTAACTAAACGAATCAAGTATATTTGAGCGGGTTGCTCTCTTTTGACAAATGTCTCATGATTGCTCTTCACACATAACAGTATCTACTGCATCTTTGATTCTGTTCATGATTATCTTACAGAATACTTGAGAGCTAACGTCATGTCTCATAAAACATAATCATTTTAAAATCCAAAACAACACCAATATTAAGATCTAAGTCTAAATATGTATTCAATGTTTATGTTGCAGGATTTTTTAAAATTGCGTAATTGTTGGAAAATAAGAGAACGTAGTTAATAAAATTTGATATAAATTCGCGACAACTTCACATACATTTCATACCATCTTTATTTTACGTGTAGTTCATAATGTAAACTGAGGTCAAGGACATTTTTAGGTTATCGTGCGCTTTAAATGTTCAAGGTTGAAATATCGCCAACAATAGAAGTCAGCCAGAGGGCTGAAAGGGAAACCCTGGAAAATATTCAAATACCGTGACGTTTTCAGCACACACATACACACACACGTGATGTAATATATATAAGCACCAGCAACTCACAACAATAGACACAGTTACATTATATCGTTGGTATACAACAATTTTTTATATCTGCGTGTCTCAATCCAGAACATCAAATGTTATCATTTTTGGGGTAAACGGGTTTACTTTTCCTTTTCGAACCTCGCTCCTTTGACCAGACAAGTATGTCTGTTTCCAAAGCTGCTGGTGGAAGAACGAGGTATGATCATCGTGTCTGGTTCTGGTTACTCTAGAACATGTCGTTTAGTTATTATTCGTTTCGTTGTCCATTTCCGTGTTCGTGTTTTCTGAAGATGGCCGCCTGTAGGCCTAAACGTCATGATATTTTTTCGTTCCTTTTTTGTAAAGCTGTCACCATACCTTTGTAGAAGTGTACCTTACATCCCACCACCAGTTACTTGTTGCCAGCTTTACCGCAGCACTGCAATTATTTGCCTCTTCCTGGATTGCTGACTTTTCCAATAATTAGGCAGCTATGACTCGCTGTACACTTCCAACCAAAGCGTAATTGTCATCACTCATCATAATTATTTAGTCCCGTCTCCGCATCGAAGGTTGGCTACCATGGAGCGCCATTCTGCTCTGTCTCTTGCTTTGGTGGTGCAGGTTGTCATAGGCTAACTTGTCCATCTTTTGATGTTATTGGTCCGTGTTAGTCTTGGTCTGCCTCTTTTATCTTGTATTTTCCCTTCCAAGATTACTTTTAGTAGGCTGCTGTGTCTTTTAGCATGCCCCAAAAATCACATTTGTCTTGTTTGAATTGCATCAGTAGTTCTCTTTTCATTTTTAATTGTTTTAAGACTTCATCGTTTGTTTTCTTTTCTTTCCATCCAATTCTATCTATTCTTCTATATATCCACATTTCAAAGGCTTCAATTTTCTGTTCTGTTTTCTTGTCTAATGTCCATGTTTCTGCACCATACAGGGATGTTGATAAGATATAACATTTTGCTATTCTTAGTTTTAACCCTGTTGTTATTTGTTTTGATGTTAGTATACTTTTCATGGCATTGACATTCCTTTTGCCATTCCTATTCTTTTATTTATTTCAGTTTACATTCTCCATCACTGGTTATCGTCATCGCTACAAATAATTAAATAATGATGAAGGTATCATCGACTACAACTAGAGAAGGGCATGCTCACCTGTGTTTCCGTGAGGTTGAGACTGAGGGCCAGGTTAAGTCGCTCACACACAGACAAGTACCGAGTGGTTTTGAACTTGTTCTCTAACGCTACTAGCTGCTCGTAAGTGAAGGCCGTCCGGGCTCGCCTGGGCTTGCCTTGCCTGCTGTCGCTGCTGATATTACCGCTCTCATCACCAACCGCCTTCTCGTCATCGCTGTCGTCATCTCCAACGTGCTTGTCGTTGTCTTCACACATGTCGTCGTCGTCATCTTCTTCAGGATCAAAGTTTTCCTGCGATGACGTCATAGACATTTCGTCATCATGATGGCGACCTGAAAAAAATTAAACCATGATGTTTAGTATTTATATAATTATTTGCAAAATATGAAATTATTTTAATTTTATATTCCAAAAACTATTTTTTTCAGTTTCAGCCCAAAACCAAATTAAAATAGCATTTTGCCGCCTGTATACAGCAATGTTTCAAACATATCTCAATGAGAACGTAACTTTCTCATTTATTTGTAAAATTATTTTGATATCTTGTTACCAAAGAAGACAGGCGTTAACATTTTGCTATATTTTCTATGAGATTAACTGCACAAACTCGCTAATTGAAAGAAACAAAAATAAATAAATAAAAACAGACAAATTAGATCTCTTGTCTGTTCTCTCTCTCTTACAACATCGCGCTAAAATGAAATTCAATAATGATATTTATTTGACAGTATATTGATCTGTTTGGTATTTGAAGATCCACTATTCCATCTTGTTTGGTGATTTACTAAGAAGCTAAATCTCAAAGCTCGAAGAATAAGAAGAAACTCATTTATAAACAAGATAGTTGTTTTAACTACTCACAAATACTAAAATACTAATAATGTAAGAAATAATGTCGATAATTAATGAAGTAAAAACACTGGGATATGATATTAAATAACAAATATTGTAGGAAATGTGGTATTAATTCACAGTATCATCTGAAGGTTATAAAGCAAGTACTCTTATTCACTGATGTTGCCTCTACCGACTAAACGAACAAGATAACTTTTGTTTCTCATCCGGAGAGCGTGAGGGCTAAGGTTATTGTTTACTTTATCCTCAAAATAGTGTCCTTTCTACTACACTCCTGAGGCTCCCAATTATTAGATAACGATAAAAAAGTAAAGTAAAGAGCTCCCGTCACGCCAAGTGGCGTATAGTAGAGATATAGTAGATATATAGTAGAGTATATAGAATATGGTATTAGTGACCATACTTTTTTATAGACCTTCGGTACATGATTTTTGGGGTAGTGTGGTCGGTATTACGCCCATGCCGCTTTACTTTCCCAGAAAAAAAATCTGGTGCCCATTTAAGGCTGGTGAACCCGGAAGAGACGATTGGGATCGAACCCTACCTACCTCTTGTTCTTTGTAGTCCAGTTCACTAACCACTGAGCTATCGCGATTAGATAACGGTAATAAACGATTGTAGTAAGAGCTGATTACCTTGAGAGATGATTATATTACGTGATGATATTATGAAATGATTATATTACCAGATTTTTTGTATTCCCATATACACCAAACCTAGCATTATTGTTTCTTTCAAGCAAAGCCACTTAGGTCCTTTTTTGAAGTATATGACACAGTCACGGTTATTCATTATACGTCGGTTTTCATTATTACACTCAGAACACGCCCATAGGTGTTCAGATCCTCGTCTCAGCATGCACCGCAGCCTCTAGCGACTGACGACTCCTGCTCTGTGTTGGATGATATTCTAATGCGCCCACTACCCCTCTCGCAGTGACCATCTTTACTTCCATCCTTTCATCCGAAGGAGTGACGTGGACTCATGGTTGTCGAAGCTCTGTGCCCTTCCCGCATCTGGGAGGGCATTATTGACGTCCACCTGGTACATTGCTTTAACATGCTCTCTTCATCCATCCCAATGCTGTGACATTTTTCGACTTCATTCTAGTCTAAGTCAATATTTTTAGGTTTTTATGAGTTATCTACTCCGTGCATTTTTGGGCCTTCTCTGCTTTCTCTTTCACAAGGGGTTTCATGACAACGTCTTTCTTTGCTATGTTGACACCAGGTTTCCTTAGTGTACTTACAATTTATCTTTATTTTGTATTAATATTCTATTGCTCGATTAGCCCTTGTTTTGGTCTTTTCCCAGATATGTCCATTTCTGATCAGTCAAACCATCTGACGTTCATAATTTTCCTGAAACAGTTGTTTACAAATGTCTTTAACGTTTGTTTAGTTGTATTAATCTACATAAATATCTCTATAATGTTTCTAAAGGTTGCTGTTGTCGGTTGTATTTTTATTAAACGAACCAATTATTTGCATTTCTATGTCTGGAAAATGTGCCGAATTGTCTATTTTCTATTACAAAGATCGCAAATGTTAAATATTTCAACGAAACATGTCGTGTAGAAACCTGCAGTTTTGTTTCAAAATGTTTCACAGGCAACAGATTCCAGCCTGTCCTTTTAAATTGTCAATGCAAATGCCCTTTTACTTGTCTAGCTTGAAAACGTTTTCTAAATTCGATAGGATTAGACACTCAGTCGTATCTACTCTCTGAGTGTCAGAAGTTACACGCCAAACTGTTGATAGTAAGATTTGAATTCGATAATATCTATTATTTATTTTATTTTAATAACGTGATATGACATTCTACAAGACAGCAATATCATATCAGTAGTGGTAGTAGTAGTAGTAGTAGTAGTAGTAGTAGTAGTAGTAGAAGTAGTAGTAGTGGGAGTAGTAGTAGTAGTAGTAGTAGTAGTAGTAGTAGTAGTAGTAGTAGTGTAGCCGTCAGTCATAGTTGACTATGGTTTTTTCAGCGCCCCTAGAAATGTAATTTTTCTTTTCTTTTCTTTCGTCGTGTATTTTCTTTCTCTATGAATCTGTCTTGTTTGAGGTGAACCTTAAGAGTGTGTTTAGAATGTATTTCAGATCATATCAGGTCGTTATAAACATATGAATAAAACTATAGTAATTGAATAGATATTAAATTTAGCAAGCATGCATTGGCACGAATATAAGAAGAGTATTGCTGACGCCGGGCAAGATGTGTATTGACTTTTTGACTTTTCTCATTCGAGAATTGTTCTACCAACCCTACATGCATCCCCACCCCTCTTTTCCCAAAGTGGTGCGGAGTGGAAAACTATCATTTAATTTTTAAACTGTTAGCAATCCAGGAATTAGAACACATTCTCCATTTGTGCTCATCCGGAACGAGATCTGGCCACAGAATGCGGAAATGAGGTAGAAGCTATGAGGCAGCTGTCAAAAAACCGGAAAAGACTTTATTTCATCGGAGCGGCAAAATCTCCAAAATGCAGTTCTGGTCCACGTCGACTAAAGTCAACGATGGCAGCTACCCTATCAGGACTGGGTGGTTGTAACAGGTGAGACTGTAGTTCTGGTCCACGTCGACTAAAGTCAACGATGGAAGCTACTCTATCAGGTCTGGTTGGTTTTAACAGGTGAGACTGTAGTTCTGGTCCACGTCGACTAAAGTCAACGATGGAAGCTACCCTATCAGATCTGGGTGGTTGTAACAGGTTGGACTGTAGTTCTAGTCCACGTCGACTAAAGTCAAGGATGGAAGCTACCCTATCAGGACTGGGTGGTTGTAACAGGTTGGACTGTAGTTCTGGTCCACGTCGACTAAAGTCAACGATGGAAGCTACCCTATCAGATATGGGTGGTTGTAACAGGTGAGACTGTAGTTCTGATCCACGTCGACTAAAGTCAACGATGGAAGCTACCCTATCAGATCTGGGTGGTTGTAACAGGTGAGACTGTAGTTCCACTAGAAAACGCTTCAAATTGCCAATGAAGTGGGCAACCATGCGAGTAAGAGTTTACTCGCTTCAAAGCTTTATCCACGGGAAAAGGTATATCAGGAAACAAACCACCGCTGGCAAGTAGGTACCATTGAGAGAAGCAGAGGCTATGGGAGAACGGCAAAACAGAGTCACGGGCGGGGTGGGCTCAACAACCCTGGGTGGCATGAACTCCAGAAGAAGGAAAACTGTGACGTCATACAAAAATTCCGCAAGCTGAAAACGTGTTTGTCAGCTGCATCGCAGGATATGGAAACAATCAGCACACGCACGCACAAACGTAAACACGAATAATGGCCGCGCGGCTGATTCGTCATACACTGTTGTGTTGTACATATCCCTATCATGGAAGAACGAGGTAATCAATTAGTGAGATAGAGAGAATTTAAGTAAAAGATAATTATATTAATAGCTATTTAGAATGAGAGCGAATAACATATAACATGATTTAGACAGATGAAAAGAGGGTAATGAAAGAGAGAAAAAGAGAGAGAAAGAGAGAGAAAGAAAAATATATTTAAAAATAGGGCAGAATTGACATAGTTGAGACAAAAAGAACCAAATATTTGTAGAAACTGGGAAGTTTTCTGCTCCTCGTCACTTCCACACAATAGCCCTCGACCGCCATCTGTCATTAAAAGGGCGTTTAGTTGACGTGCAGCATACAATGTATCTTAAAGTCAAGCTGCAAAATCTGCACCCGTAGTCACAATATATCCGACTTCAAATGAAACATAAAATATAAGTATGAAAAAAAAAAAAAAGTAAAGAGCCCCGTCACGCCAAGTGGCGTATAGGGAATATGGTGTTAGTAACCATACATTTTACAGTATATGATTTTTATATCCTTCAGCATATGATTTTTGGGGTAATGTGGTCGGTATTACGTCCGTGCCGCTTTACTTTCCTAGAAAAAAATCCGGTACCCATTTAAGGCTGGGTGAACCCGGAAGCCGTCGGTTGGGATCGGACCGTACCCCTAGTCCCTTGTAGTCCAGTTCACTAACCACTGAGCTATCGCGGCTCAAAGTGTATGAGGCTAAGATAAATAAGATTCCCCTTTATTTTCTTATCTCACTTTCTCAATGTAGAATCTGCCCTTTCCGCCGTTTCTTCAAATAATTCATGAAAAAAAAAACCAGCAGAATCAATTCAGAGCATTTAAAACCGACAGAAAATTTAACCCGCCAGTTGTCTTGTGTGTAAATAGAAAAATAAGAGGGAAAAATGCAAAAAAATAAACTAAATAATTGCTGAATGTCGGTTAGTGATCCTCTTCATATTTTTTTTTAAACTGTGGAGGCTTTCAGTAAAATGAATAAAGCAGGCTTCGTAAAAATCCACTTATTGTAAATGGAGATAGCAGTTTTCTGCCTGCTTTTACTATTCACCTAGCTAAAGTCACTGAATCTGCAACGGTTAGACGAGAGTTAGTAGCGTTGATGAGCCTTGTAGAGGGCGGGAAATGCAGTGTGGGATAACTAATTGATGAAGTAGATTTCTCCGTATTGTACACGGGATTTAGTCATTGGTGCCAATTATGTGATTATTAATTTGTAATCTTTAAAGCAGTTAAAGAATAAAAAAAGCCAACCTTATAATTTGGGTTTTTTTTTCTTTCTAAAAAATGCTTTAATCTGGTTTTTTTGGTGTGTATTTTTTTACGAGGCAAGATGCCTGGCAGCAAAAAAGCTGTACGCTGCCAGCGACTCATAGCTGATAGTTTGTTTAAGGATCCGCAAACAAGAACCATCCAGACTTTACTCCACTTCAACGCGGTGCCTCTACTAACAAATTAAGAAGTCAATTGCATCAAAGCGAGTAGGGCTTGAAGAGAGAAGGCAGCCCGGGACTCAAAAATGTCCTGCTAAAGTCGGATATATTGGGTTGAAAGGCGGAAATAAACCAAAAAATACGCACCTGCACCCACTTACCGTCCTTAAAAGAACGGATAACGAAGAGGTCCATCCAATCCGTTAGTAGTCATCGTGTGAACTTAAGAAAGAGAAGGAATATTACTTTGTTCACTTTTCTCTACAAAAATAACATTTTGTACCACATTCACTGTGAGGGTCACGAAGTTGTTCTGGTACGAGCATGTCGCATGATCTAACGGTTTGGTCTATACCATTCGATCTCACAGGGACCATGGGAGCCGGAATAAGTAGGGCTGACAAATGAAAAAAAGGAGGTATAGACGACTGGACGGAGACAAATTTAGAACAGATACATGAACTAACGCACTGCAATAAAGAATGGAGAAAACTCGTGTCGTCGTTTCAAAAGGAAACCAAAGTTCTAAAGGAACTATGAGATCAAGAAAAGTGGATGTAGTGTCTGTAACTTTCAACTCGGCACATCGGATTTCAAGAGGCAGCTTGTGAAGCGCGAGAACATGTCAATCAATCATGAATAATCAGAAAGGCGTGGACGCTCGATCAGATAGATCCAGGTTTATTGATTCAAAATGTGAGAGGAGCTGGGACCGACATCGCCTCTGAATGTGGGTAGCAGCAATTTTTTTTTAAAGTAGAGCGTCTTGGCGTGATACTGACCACGCCACCCGAAGGTATATTGATAGTAATGTCAACCAAATGACATTAAACACTTTGTTGTTTCGACTACAAAGGACAAGAGGTAGGGTTCGATCCCAACCGACTGGGTCCTGTTTCACCAAGCCTTTAATGGGTACCGGATTTTTTTTCTGGGAAAGTGAAGCGGCACGGGCGTAATACCGACCACATTACCTCAAAAATCATGTGCCGAAGGTTTGTAAAATTTATGGTCACTAACACCATATTTCCTATATACCACTTGGCGTGACAGGGGTACTTTGCTTTACTTACTTTGTTGTTTGTAGACGCTAGAAGAAGTGTGCGGGTACCCTTTCCTTCACCATAATTTCTATAATAGTTTGTTTTTTCACACAACATATAAACGGAGAATACCGGTAGAGGAGTAACGAATTGTTAATTCTATGGGAGTAGAGTAATGAGTTAAGTCTAAAGCATTAGAGTAATGGGTTCAGTCTATTATTACAGCAGAGAAACGAGTTGATAAGTCTTTGATAGCAGAGTAATGAGTTGTTTAGTTTATCATAGAGTAATGAGTTTTTTAATCTATGGCGGTAGAGTAATTTGTTGTTAAGTTTATGGCTTCACGCCATAATGGTGATCGGTATAACGAGATTGAGAGAGAGATAGAGGGGAAGAGAGAGAGAGAGAGAAAGAGAGAGATGGACAATAAAACTAGCGATATGTTTGACTTAAATGATGTATAAACACACACGTATTTCAACCATTTTTCTTAACAAACACATTGTAGGCTTCAACAAGAGACGTTCTACACCAGGTAGTCAGCTCAAATCTGTTCTCTTTTAGTCACCAAAGTCAGGCACTTTCCCATTCATAGGAAAGTAAGTTTGTTGTTAAAATCTAAATATGGGTAAAATTTCAACGGAATATTAGGAAAGTAAGTTTGTTAGAATTTAATTATGGGTCAAATTTAAACGGGATATTAGGAAAGTAAGTTTGTTATTAGAATTTAATTATGGGTCAAATTTCAGCGGGATATTAGAAAAGTAAGTTTGTTATTATAATTTAATTATGAATCAAATTTCAACGGGATATTAGGAAAGTAAGTTTGTTATTAGAATTTAATTATGGGTCAAATTTCAACGGGATATTAGGAAAGTAAGTTTGTTATTAGAATTTAATTATGGATCAAATTTCAAGGAGATTTTTTTCACTATTTTTTTTTTGTGTGCTGCTTATACCGTGTGTGTACTGTGTGCGTGTTTACATATGTGTGCATGAGTATGTTTGTCCCTTCATTACTTAGTAATAATAACTTCGCTCCATGAGAAATAAAAACGTTCTAATCATACCAACTGCAAACAAAAAATGGATACATGATTCACGTAATAGTATAATATAAGAGAATACGGGTAAAGCAAGTATATGTAGAACTGGATAAAAAGATATAGCGAAGACGATGGCGCTGGATAGGACACACACTACGGAAGCCAACTGAGAGTATTACACAACAGGCCTTTTTTTGGAATCCCCAGGGGAAAAGACAAAGAGGAAGACCAAGGAATTCTTGAAGAAGACAGATAGAAGCAGAGATGAAGATGATGGGGAAGACATGGAATTATCTTAAAAGAATGGCAAAAAACAGAACGACTTGGAAAGTGTTTGTTGAAGACCTATGCTCCACTGGGAGCTAAAAAGTTAGAAGAAGAAGTATATGTGGATCATCAGCGCTCGGAACATTGCGTAAACTAACTTGCTAGTTTTAAATTTTAGTTACTAATACTTTCTTTGAAATTGTGTGACTCCCCCCCCCCCCTTCCACTCCCCCCTTTTCCAAATTGTAGAGTACCTCGTCTCGAAATCTGTGACCTGCTGTAATGAAACTGTATTACTTTATTTATCTACGATATTATTTATCATTGTTATTTATGTTTTGGGACATTCTTTGTTTTTAAATTTTAGTTTACGGCATTCACTCTTACTATTCATTTTTTTTCTGCTTCTTGCTCTTGCTTTGCTTAAGATCTCCATTGAGGAATGGGCCGTCAACAACACCTCTCCAACACTTCTTGTCTTTTGCTGTGCTTTTTTCCAGTTTTATCCAGGTTCGCTTCATTTTGTGATCTTTATATTCGCTTTTCGTCCCCATATGATTGTAGGTCTTCTTGTCTGTTTCCAAGTGTGAGTGCTTGTCTGGAAATGAGAGGAGTTCGCTTTCTGTATGTGTGTACTATCCATCTCCATTGTGTTTTTTAAATCCTTTTTTCTAGCATGGGTTGACTTGTTCTTTTTCACAGTTCGTCCATTATTTCCAGTGATGCCATTTCCATTATTTGCTTCATTTATATTCATTATTTTAACATGTATTTCCATTAGTTTTTTTTAAGTATACGAGTATATGTATTTATAAAATTTACTCGGTTTTAAAAATATAACTCTTATCCCATAAATATATTCAAACTTGCAATCTATTTATAAAAAAATTTTCGTTCTTTTTTTTTATTGTCCCCCCCTCCCCCACCCCTCCTCTACCTTCCAAATTATTGTTTAAATACTTTCAGGCATCTACATTTTCCTAATTTCTTTAATTTGTCATTTCTGCATTTGCAATTGTTTTTTTTTTTCAGTAAGAGAAACGGTGCATGCAAGTAATGAATTGATTATACGTTTTTAGGTTTCAAGGAAGGATTCATCTTATGACAACTCTCAGTTTCTGTTTAACACCCTCCCTCCCCCCCCCCCCCCCCTCGTTTATTAGATCTCACTTCCGCCTACGTTGAATCAGTTTCCCAGATAACACTTGCCATGGACCTACATCTACAGCGTCCGTATCCTAGTTATATTTACACCCATGCCTCAACTCATTTTTCTTTCTTTCTTCTCATTCTGTCCTTAAAATCAAGTCCAACCCTGAACTTTCTAAGCCCCCCTTAAAACAACGCACCCATCCTAGCTATCTTGTGATATCGATAACACTCAAACCTAATTGCTGGCGCCTCTTTACTAACGAGGCTCTTTATATCTGCGTTTTCTTATTAGCCTCGGAATATTGAGATTTGTAAGTAAACTTTGCCTTGCCTCCTGCTGTGACAAGTAATGTGAAAGGCAGACTCAAAGAAATATGGGTTATGTGAGAGAGCCTGGTCGCAGGACGTCGTGAGAAGAGGAAAAATCCCGTGACACCTGCGTAGAGTATTAAAATCTTCCAGCAGACACTTCTTGGTACCAAGCATGAATCTTCCCTAGTATCCGTTGAGCGTTCATTGCACTGTTTTAGGTTAGCATTTGATCGTTATACGTTATGCATAACGCAAGGGAGACAATCACTGGCAACATGTATGTTACAACTTTATGAAAATGTGACAAAATTTATACACCCACTTCTCCATATACTGCAGGCAGTATTTTCGATACTGCAGAGTATAATTTAGACATACATTTTATATGTGATTTTATTTTACATTACACCAGCTTTACCACCGTTCTGCACATATTCACTTGTCTGTTCCTGTATCAAATGAACGTACTGCAATATAATGTACAAATAATACTCTTATAGTCTTAACTGTGATACTGTGCAATCCATTTTTGACAAAAGAAACAAGAAAAAGAGTTCTTAAATGGTGTGTAGAGCCAGTCTTAACAATATGGATGTGAATCATGGACAATATGACAACAGACAGGAAAATCACTGGAGTCTGTAGAAATGTGGTTTTACAAAAGAGTGTTAAGAATACCATGGACAGCTAAGAAGAGTAATGAAAAAGTTAGGAAGGCCAAAGGAAAAAAGAGCTACTTTCCAATAATAGGAAGAAACAATCATCACTTTGTGGCCACGTAATGAGAAGAGAACGACTGAAATATATTGTAATAACTGGGAAAATTGAGGGACCATAGATAGAGGGAAGCAAAGAGAAAAGATACCAGACAGTTTAAGAGAATGAAATGGCAGAATTTCAACAACAGAAATGATAAATAACTGTCGAGATCGAAAGTTGTGGAGGGGCATGATCAACTACGCCAGCAGGCCCGGTACTTGATGATGATGATGATGATGATGATGATGAGTCTTAACTGTAGTACATTAACAAATTTGGAAGGTAATAATTATGTAAGGGTTATTCCAAACTTTAAGGAGTATGAGGAAAATAGTGCAGATTTATATTTCGTGGATGTTGTGGTCGATATTACGCCAGGCCGCCCTGTTTTCTGATAAAAATCCCTGGTAGCCATTTCCACTTTACAATAGAGTCTTCGTTTCAACGTTGTGCTACCAATGCCAGTCCTGGACCCTGGATGCAAGAATAATAGTACAAAAAATAACCTCCACTGAGATGAAATGTGTTAGACGAACAACAGGAGACACTACAAATATCACTACTCTAGATGGAAGTTCAAAGCAAAAGATGGAACGGTCGTTCACGAAAGAGTTATGTTACTGAAACATGAAATATGGACTTTGAGGTTGTGTAATGTGCTAAACCATAGAGAGCTTTAACAATGCAGATTGCGTGGAGTGATTTGATTGGACGAAGTGAAACAGGTGTAGGATCATTAAATGTAAAGCATTTACCAAATTATTATTCAGGGTTGGAAATGATTATTAATAGAAAGATACGTTCTATCATGGTTACATATCAATTAGCTACAAATCATTACCGTCTAAATATCCATGATTAATTCACAAATTAGTAAATTATATAAAACTAATCAACCTTTAGTAACTAAACATTAATCAATTTTATCTATGCAACGATTAATTAATCTTACTAAATCTTCTTTGTGAATGGAATAAATAAATGATCGATTTTGTGGTTGGAATAAATAAATGATCGGTTTTGTGCTTGGAATAAATAAATGATCGGTTTTGTGCTTAGAATAAATAAATGAACGGTTTTGTGGTTGGAATAAATAAATGAACGGCTTTATGAACGGAAGAAATAAATGTACGGCTTCGTGAACGGAAGAAATAAATGAACGGCTTTGTGAACGGAAGAAATAAATGAACGGCTTCGTGAACGGAAGAAATAAATGATCGGTTTTGTATTTGGAATAAATAAATGAACGGCTTTGTGAACGGAAGAAATAAATGAACGGCTTTGTGTACGGAAGAAATAAATGAACGGCTTTGTGGACGGAAGAAATAAATGAACGGCTTTGTGAACGGAAGAAATAAATGAACGGCTTTGTGAATGGAAGAAATAAATGAACGGCTTTGTGAACGGAAGAAATAAATGAACGGCTTTGTGAATGAAATAATTAAATTAACTGCTTTGAGAATTAAAGAAGAAAGTGAACGGATTTATGATTGTAAGGAGCAAATAAACGATAGATGTTATGATAACTAATATTTATATCTAAATATGAATATTTTCAATTAATAATGAATAAATGTCACTCGTAAACTTGTTAGAAGATGTCATTTGTGTACTTGTTAGGGGATGTCAGCGAATCATTTTATTGGAAGAGGTATGTTTACAACACAGGGTAAACATTTGTACAACAAACAGGGTACATTTATACAACAAACAGGATACATTTGTACAACAAACAGGGTACATTTGTACAACAAACAGGGTACATTTGTACAACAAACAGGGTACATTTGTACAACAAACAGGGTACATTTGTACAACAAACAGGGTACATTTGTACAACAAACAGGGTACATTTGTACAACAAATAACCTACAACAGAAATATATAGCCTCTGAAATTTCCATATATGATAATATTCATTTATTATTATATATGGTCAAAGGTCAGTACCATGAAAAATGGAAACGAGAACACCAAAAGCATAACGAGAGGGACGGATACCACCAACTATCAAGGAGGGATCAAGTCATCATACTTCGCCTACGCACTGGCCATAATAGAATGAGTAATCACATGCTCACCAAATTCAAAATAGGTACAACCGGCCTATGCCACTGTATACTGGACAATATGACTACAAAACATGTTCTACAGGATTGCCCCCAGTACACAGACCTGAGAAGAGCAATGTGGTCCACACCCACCTCCCTGGAAGAAAAACTATATGGGCAATCGAATCGCTTAAACAGACAGCTGACTTCATGAGATAGTCTGGAATCCTACTCTGATTGAGTCTTGATCGCAGAGAGAGAGAGAGAGAGAGAGAGAGAGAGAGAGAGAGAGAGAGAGAGAGAGAGAGAGAAGAGAGAGAGATATATATATATTTATTATTATTTGATTTTTAGAGATGTCACTTCTTAACTTGTTTGGAGAACCGGCAGTCCTTTTTCAATAGACGAGTACGGATTTCATTGTTTAAATAGTACTTTATATGCGTAGAGAGTTTGGTGTTTGTTTGCGTTCGTCAACTTTATATCTCCAGAAAAATCTCGAGAGACTGAATTTTGCGTGAATATCATTTTTTCCCTCTGTTTTCATACCGGTATCCTCTGCCGCACAGGCAGATATTCTCCTCATTCAGAGATACTCTCATACTGTTATCGTCAAGAGTTTTAATATTTTTGGGTTGATTTTCATTCATGTTCATTTTGTTCAGGACGCGGCCATTTTTGAGACATCTCTTTTCAATTTCCAACTGCTAAAGGTCGTTTAACGTGGTCGGGGAATCCTGTATTTCGCCGTTATCTGAGAGGGCTAGAGATCGGATCTCACTACTCAGAGTCTAGAGGAGGGTCAGGCCACGATAAACCGCGGAGACGATTTTTAAAAACTGTTTCCACAGCTTTTGATGGGATTCGAACTCGGGACCTTCTTGTCCAGAGACTGACGTCTTGCCTGTTGACCACCCAGCCCCAGAGAGTATGGTGTTAATCCCCTTTTCTTTGATAACTTGAAAAAAAGGTATTTTTTAGTAACGTTTTATGCTACCGCACAAGGGTGTATATATATATATATATATATGTGTGTGTGTGTGTGTGTGTGTGTGGTGTATGTGTGTGTATCTGCACCTGCAAGTTGAGTAAACTACACATTTTAATCTGTGCACCACGTTTCACTGTAACAGGACTTAGACGTGTAACCTTTAATTCCCAATCCTCACAGAAATCATTTGACAGATACGAACAAGTTAAATAACTACCGTGCTGATATCATGTAAACTCAAATGTAGTTTGATATTAAAACGTTAATATTTCTCAGAACTAATCACAATATTGTGAAGTTGTCACAATATACTCTAGTTGTCACAATATACTCCAGTTGTCACCATACACTCTAATTGTCACAATACACTCTAATTGTTACAATAAACTCTAGTTGTTCCCTTCTTGGTTCAAAAATGATTGTTTCCTTCTAATGTTGGACTTTAAAACTTTCTATTTGCTTGGCCTCTTATAGAGCATCTCCTTTACTCTTATTTCCCCTTCCATGGTATTCTCAACATTCTTATGTAAAACCGCATACATCCCTGTGGCCTGCAACCCTTTTTAATTGTTTGTATGTTGTGTTATTGTCCAGCATTCACATCCATACTTCAAGATTGGCTTCATATAAGACAGAAGAAATCTTTTTTTTATTGCCATTGACAAGACTGGATTGTATAATACAGGGTGTTTATAAAGTCTCACTACACTTGGTATCTAGGTCAATTTGAAAAAAAAATGTTTATGACGTCATCACAATATGTGCTCCCACTGTCAATGAAATTTGTTGAATAAGTTTATTGCTACTGGAAATGTGGAAGATGCTCCACGATCTGGTAGGCCTGCTGTGAATGATGAAATATGTTTAGATATCCAAGACAGAATCCTTAAAAGTCCAGACAAGTCATTAAGAAAACTGTCGCAACAAGTGAACTTACCATTGAGCACATATTGTGATGACGTCATAAACATTTTTTTCAAATTGACCTAGATACCAAGTGTAGTGAGACTTTATAAACACCCTATATATTTCTCAATATTTTTATGCCGCCGTTAGCATGAACTATTCTGCACCTCATCTCAGTGGTACAACTAACATACGAAGGTAGCGTGGTACCTAGATATTCGAGTTTATTGATCGGTTTTAGTACAAAATCTTTCACTTTAATTGTGCATTTAGGGAGATGTCTTTTTTTTGATTTCTTTATTGTGCCTTTTTTGCTGTTGATGCTACGGCCTTTATTTTTACATTCCATCACAATAACGTCAATTTATATGGATAAGTTTCACTCTTAGCAATTATATTACCAAAATACTTCAGGTTGTTTACATTGTCATTAGCCACTGATATTCTGAATATGTTCTTTATTTATTTTAGTATAATCTCACTATAGGTAGAATTGGTGGGAAAGAAAAGAAAACAAACGACGAAGTTTTAAAACAACTAAAAATGAAAAAAAATCTACTAAACACAATTAGAGCAAGACAAATGAAATATTTTTTGGTCATGTTAAAAGACACAACTGTCTAATAAAAGTAATATTAGAATGGAAAATACAAGGTAAAAGAGGCAGAGGCAGACCAAGACTAACATGGACGAGTAACATCAAAAGATGGACAAGTCAGCCTATGGCAATCTGCACCATCAAAGCAAGAGACATTGGAATGGCGCTCCATGGTAGCCAACCTTCGATGCGGAGACGGCACTCAATGATGATGATGATGATGATAATCTCACTATAATCTCACTATAAAGCCACTATACAAATAAAATAAACCTGGTGATAGTACAAACTCCTGCCTAACACTGTGTTTTATGTGTTGAAACATTCCCAATGGGTGCCATGTTCTTATGCAAGCAACGTTTCAACCTTAAGCTACACTTGATCATTTCAATATTAGACATCAAAGTACCAGCTGGTCAATGCCATCTTATTCAATATTCACAAAGAGTGAATGTTTTCATCATTCAAATTCAGTGTGATGTAGATTTGGGCAGGACTATGGTGTGGGGAAGTGGATCTGTATGGTGAACATACCGGCATCTGTCTCGCAGTTATAAATGAGGAAGTTGTCTGCCCCTACACACTCGTCAGCCAGCTACTTCTAATTATTTGAGAGTGTCCGGCAAGTCTGGTGTGAACTATTTTTGGAGGGAGGTCAAGGGAAAGGGGGGGGGGGGGGGCGGGGGTGCGACAGAAGCCAACACGCAACAACTTCCAGTGGGCACCAACTGCTCTAATCGAACAAAACAAACGATAATTTGAACATTAACTCCGCTCAATTTTCAAATGGGGTTCTTTCTCTTGCCGATGACTTGGCTCCGTGGATTGAGAGCTATCTTCTTAAAACAAAACAAGAGCTCAAGGGCCTCTTCAAAATATTTGAAAATATACGGAAGACATTTTTGAGAAAATCTTCATTCTTTTAAATAATGTATTATTCTATTTCAGATAAAATTATAAAGAAATGTTTCCACCAATGAATATAAAGCGTTTCTAAAACAAACAAATGGCCGTTAACTTATGTAGTTCTGGGTCGAAAGAGAATAAAAGAAAAGGGTTACCACCACAAACTGAGCTAGTGGCAAAGGTTTTTATCATCGATATTTTAATTGTACCGGTTTGTTGGTCATTTCAGAATTATAATTAATACATGACTATTGTTTCTTAGTTTAATGATTAGAAAAGAAGCCGATATTTAATTTCTTGTGATTGCTACTTCAAGGATGCATCCTATCGGGAGACAAATAATAATAAATGAATATTATTATAGAGGGAAACTTCCGAGGCGATAATCAGTGAATCATTTCAGAGGAAAAGGTATGTTTACAGCACTCGGAAAAAATGACAAATAATCAACAACAGAAATAAATGTATATGGACCAAGGCAGGATCGAACTCGTACTCAGTGGCACAGCGCCTTGCCACGAAAAGCCAAACGCTAGGGAACACTGCCACTCAGCTAACTAAAAAAATTAGCTTCGTAGGCAATGTCTTTTCGCGAAGGCTTTCCCGTGACTATAGCATAAGGCTGCGATCACATCTCTGGTTTAGACTGGAGACAAATAATAATAAATGAATATTATTATAGAGGGAAACTTCCGAGGCGATAATCAGTGAATCAATTCAGAGGAAGAGGTGTCTAAATCACTGGAAACTACTATTCGTGCTGTTTAACCTAAATATTTGTTTGCAACGCAAGTATTCAGCCCTACCCTATCCGGGAGATACTTGTCTTAACAGGAAAAATATTTCTGAGATGTGATCGCAACCTTATGCTATAGTCACGGGAAAGCCTTCGCGAAAAGACATTGCCTACGAAGCTAATTTTTTTAGTTAGCTGAGTGGCAGTGTTCCCTAGCGTTTGGCTTTTCGTGGCAAGGCGCTGTGCCACTGAGTACGGGTTCGATCCTGCCTTGGTCCATATATTTTTTTTTCTGTTGTTGATTATTTGTCATTTTTTCCGAGTGCTGCAAACATACCTCTTCCTCTGAATTGATTCACGATGCATCCTATCACCAAGCTTGTTCAATCTATACCCTGAGCAAATCTTTAAAAACATCAATGAGATACCAGGTCTAAACATTAATGGAAAGATAATCAATAATCTAAGATATGCTGATGATACTGATCTACTAGCAGAAAATCCTAAAGACCTACAACAATTGCTTAATGTGATAAACATAACGAGCAAAAAATATGGACTAGAAATGAATATCAAAAAGACTAAAACTATGATCATAAACAAAGAAAATTCTCAAGGTCTACAATTAAATATCACAGTTGAGGGAATACATCTGGAGACAGTCCAGAGCTACAACTACCTGGGACATACTATAACCAATGATGGACAACGCAAAATTGAAATAAACAAAAGAATAGGTATGGCAAAAATTAATTTTAATGCCATGAAAAATATACTAACAACAAAACAAATATCAACAGGGCTGAAACTAAGAATGGCAAAATGTTACATCTCAATATTCCTGTATGGTGCAGAAACATGGACATTAGACAAGAAAACAGAACAGAAAATTGAAGCCTTTGAAATGTGGATTTATAGTAGAATAGGTAGAATTGGATGGAAACAAAAGAAAACAAACGATGAAGTTTTAAAACAACTGAAATTAAAAAGAGAACTACTAAATACAATTAAGACAAGACAAATGACATTTTTGGAGCATGTTAAAAGACACAACAGCCTACTAAAATTAATATTGGAAGGAAAAATACAAGGTAAAAGAGGCAGAGGCAGACCAAGACTAACATGGACGAGTAACATCAAAAGATAGTCAAGTCAATCTATGACAGCCTGCACCATCAAAGCAAGAAACAGAGTAGAATGGCGATCCATGGTAGCCAACCTTCGTTGCGGAGAAGGCACTCTATAATGATGATGATGATTGCTACTTCGATAAATGATAATATTCTGCGCCGGAAAGCTACAACCTGAACAATGTTTTAATCCCTGGATTACTGGGCGACGATTCTTTAAAAAAAATCTGCCCGATAGAAGTAAAAGTCCTATATGCCTAAAGACGATATGTGACACCGTTACCGTTATAAATAAACTGTTGATATAGAGTATATATGTTTGTATATATGGCCCTTTTCGTCTTGTCAGACGGTCTAGTGGAGTCTATTGTGTGGTTTTTTTTATTAGGTTTTGTTTTTGTCGAACATCTTCTCTCGTGGACAATTCTACCAATGTTTGACAAACACTCACGGCCACAGAATGAACAAGTCAGGCCCACCGACCCATAGGGCCCCCCCATTCCTTCTCATGAGTCCCCTCTCTTCCAAGTGTTGCTCTAGTACAGTCTTAAATACAGGCACACCATTACCATTTACATGCTCTGCATGATGTGCGATCAGTCGCCAGATGCCTCCAGCCATCTCCACAGATGGAGAAGTCATTCAGAGATGATTTATTTTATATTTGTGTGGAGTAAAGATTAATCGATTGTATGAATATAAAGACTATTGAATTGTATGAACATAAAGGCTAGTGGAATGTATTGATATAAAGATTACTGGATTGTACAGATATAAATATATGGACAAATTCTCATAATACCTTGGATAATGAAAAGGAGAAATGAAAACATTAAAAACCTGAATATTGAAGAGAGCTGATTTATAAACAGCATCATATAGAAAAAAAAATGAAAATATTACAGCCACAATAAAAGATGCAGTGATCTGGAGAGAACGACAACAGCCGGCATGGTTCTAAGAAAACGAAACGAGGGTAGATCAAGAAGTGGTTTTAGAACATCGAAGAGATATTTGACTTGGTAACAGATGACGTAGGAGATCTAGCTAGAGAAATACACTTCATGTGAGGCTGTGTTGAGTGCAGCGTTCTGCAAAAGACATGCTACATGGTGATTATGATGGATATAGATGTTACTAAACTGTATAGATATACAAATTATTGGATGGTATGGATAAAAAGATAAATGGATTGTCTGAATGTAGATATTATTAAAGATTATACGTCTTCTTACCTTGTACGTCAATGATTGTCCCAGGGGATTTGCTGTGGCCAGAAACCAAGTCGTGATTGCCGATGGAAGAGGTTGATTGAGATGGTCTCCAGTTCCACAGGAGAGGTTTGCTGTTGGCACTTGTCCCTGTAAACTTACACGGATCGAGGATATCCACTACATTAAACGCTGTTGTCTTCTGGGGAGATCGCTTGTATGTAACTGAGCATGATGATGGTGTTGATGAGGACGATGAGTGTGGCGACAAAGAAGATGGATCTTGCAAGTTGTTCTCTGAATGACACAGATCGAGACCAGGAGAAGAGTTTGTGGTAGATGTTTTGTCTACACTCAGAGACAACTTTGCACTGGCAGATTTTCCTGTTGAAGGTACTTCCTGCTGTTTGTCACTGGGTGAATCATCACTCCTGTTGCTGCTGAGCACCAAGCCGCTGATTGTGGGCACTTTTGATTTTTTGTTCGCGGAGGGAAGATGACAAGAATCTGACGAGGGTAACAAATATGAGGTTTGCTGTTGTGATGACTTGCCTGCTTGTGGTAGCGACAGTGGCGGTGTTACTGATGATGGTTGACGCTGGTACGGTGAAAATCTGTTACTTGTTAACACGTCCTCAACTCGATCTCCAGGTCGAGAGGTCGGACTGTGGAACACGTCCACTTCCGGACTTTGAGGCTCAACGTTTGTTGGAGACATGGACTGTAGGCCACAATTAGAGTTCGATGAGTTCTTTTCGTGGAACGTATTTCCTGATTGTGAGTTTAAATTTTTATGATAATTCGACGACATATTCGAGTCAGCACATACTAGGTTGTCTTTGCTATCATTTGTAAAGATGGCACCAAGTTGGTAGTCTGATTTGTCTTTTAAGTTAGTTTGATTGTTTGATACAGTGACGTCAGAGGTACTTACCATAGTGCGGCCACTGAACACTTCATTAAAGTCAGGTTTCGCAACGCATCCTGGACGAGGCATGTCAGCGAGAGATGTTAGCGTTGACGTCATCGCGTGTGACGATGGAGTACATAACAAAGACTTAGTAGCCAATGATGAATGCAGCGTAACTGGTAAAACAGTTTTATTATTATTATTATTATTATAATTATGACTATTATTATTATAACACTAGTGTGAATGTTACCTGCATAGATATCAGAGGTTGCTACTTGAACAAGGTTATTACTCACTGCTGATCGTATTCCATCGAGTTTATATTCTTTTGGCGACTTTTGCGTTCTTGTCTTCAGACGGACGTGTTTCTTTTTATCCCGATGTGAGAAAAGCCCCTGCCTGCTCCGTTGATCTTCAATAAACATGGCGTGTGTCTTGGCCTTGGCTTCCGAATACAAACTGCCGTCCTCTTCATCTGTTGACCCACGTCTATTCTCGCGTGCTCCCATCTTCTCGGACCCGTTCATGCGGCACAAAACTTCCGAAATATTTCCCACTTAATCTCCAGCCTTAGAAGAAAGTCCTTTTCTCGCCGTAAAGTATTGCTGGTAGTTCAACAAGCCCTGCCTCCTTCAATCTTTTTAACCAGTACAAATTCATCATCCAATGATAAACGCGCTCACATTCTGCGGAGACCGCCCACTAATGTTTAAGCACGTATCAGCAAATAATAATTGAAATCGCAACCGCTATTACTTTTCATCGCCGGCTCCTAATTGGCTAGTGATCTTAATGATAAGGTTAACTAGAAGACAAAGTGATCAACTCCTTGTGTACGTGCAAGAACGATGAAATTATAAGAGAAAAATAATGTTTTTGTTACTGCTTTACGGGTAGCAAAAATTATCTTCAGCTTGACATATACGAGTGGTAAGATTAGTCAGTAACTGCAACATGGGTTTAATATATTATTTGTTAAACTGATTATAGTAAGGTGATAACTTAAAAAGTAACTAGCTCGTTAGTAAGTTGTTGGGTAAATAAGTTTTATAAACGTAAATAACCACATCATAGCAACTTACTTAACAAGCTGGCTAGGTATTTGTCTTTCTTCTTCCACCTCTTCTTTTCTACTTTTTCTTCTTCTGTCCTCATTTGCCTTTTAGCGTCGAGGGTGATATAATTTGCGGTTTTTGCTCTTCTGTTCGCCTCTGTTGCTGTTATGTTTCATGGGGCTTCTAATACCCCATCGATCCATCTTTTTCGTGGTCGACCCTTGAGTCAGGTATTCTCGCAACGTGTAATGAATGCTCGTTGTGTTATGTTTTGATTACTCTACCTTGTCACGTGGCCAAACCATTTTATCTGTTGCTCCTTTATATATTTTATGGCGGATTTGTCTTTGATTAGCTCAATTGTTTGTTATAAAGCTGAATTAAATCATAATTATTGAACTTATTAATTGCCCAGTTACATCACCAGGGAACTAATTGTCTATCACGTCAGGTGTACCTAACCAAATTTACTAAGAAATCAAGGAAACTATAAAATATAATAGGAAAATATAATAATATAGGAAACTCTATTGTAAATAGTATTATAGCTCGTACAACTAGTCACTTATTTAGATAGTAGGTCAACTAAAAATTAACTTAGCTAATAATAGCTAATTAACCCAAATAATATTAGCTAATTAATCAGCAACTATAACTAAGCCCATATTACTAACTGACCAAAAACGATGTTAACTAACCATTATAAGCTAATTCTCTATCTATTGTCCTTTCGAGCCCAAGACAGCACATAGTGCAGAACCACAATCTCAAAAACAGAAACCTTGAGTGCCAAAATGGCACATATTGCAGAGATCACTGCTCTAAAATATATGGCGCTGTTTCCATAACAATACTTTTTACAATGACAGCTTGTCAAGCCATCGATCAACCCCCTTAGTCGCCTCTTACGACATGCCTGGAAGGTCACAGTGTCACTATTCTTTACTTCCCTCATAACGAGGCCCCGGTAACACACGGGAAATTATAAGCTAATTAGCCAGCTATTAATATCTAACCAGTAGGGTCAAGGCAAAGGAATGCACTTAAATGCATTTATTCGTGCGCACTTCCGTTCTTTCAGATGTAAGATTCTTCTTTTATCTTACAGGGATTTTTTTTATTAACATTTTATTCTCTCTTACTTTTCATTTCTCTTTCATGTTCGTTTTTATTTTAATTATTTATTAAACATTTTTTTTTACATATTTAGTACGTGTATTGTAGGTTTGTTCCTGTTAAAGACCTGTGCGCCGAAACGTCGTTCTGATTTGTGATGTCCACTTGTTCCGAGAAGCTTTAACAATGCCACTTTCTTTTCTCTATATATTTGTTCATATCTCCTAATAGCTAACCACTCATTACTAGCGATACTAAAAAAAAGAAGAAGAAAAGTGGTATGGTGACAGCTTTACGTGGTAATGGACGAAACAAAAGTCGACGTTTCGGCCAAGTAGGCCTTCATCTGGACGAACAACAAACACAAAAATTATATATAACGATATATTAACAAATCTAACTACATGGCGATAATATGCTAGATACTAAAGAGAGAGATATTACCGCCATGTAGTTAGATTTGTTAATATATCGTTATATATAATTTTTGTGTTTGTTGTTCGTCCAGATGAAGGCCTACTTGGCCGAAACGTCGACTTTTGTTTCGTCCATTACCACGTAAAGCTGTCACCATACCACTTTTCTTCTTCTTTTTTTTTAGTATCGCCATTATCATCAGCTTTACAGCAGCTTCGCATCTCTACGCATCTTGGTGCATCTTGATACCTTTACCTCCACTCATTACTAACTCGACTAGCCAACCAGAATTAATGAACTAATAAACGGCTCCTAAATAATTTACGAACAAATAATTATTAATTAAACAACTATTACTTGCCAACAATTTCTAACTAACAAACTAGCGTTTGCAAGCTAACTAACCATTTGTTACTAACTGAATATAAATATCTTTACTAATTAAACTAATCGGCCATTTGTAAATAACTAACAAATAATACTTACATTTGTAATCACTCACATTATGCTACCACTCTACAGCTCAAGTATGTCATGTAAAAAAAAATTACTCGTCACTTTACAACTACTTACATTTTCTACAAATACATGGAACACTATATCGCTCTGGTTGAAACAATTTACTAGCCAACAATAACTAACTAGCTAATCGTTTATAAGTAACTACATATTAATAACTAATTAGTCAACCAGATAATCGTTTATAAGTAACTACATATTAATAAGTAATCAGTCAACCAGCTAATCGTTTATAAGTAACTACATATTAATAACTAATTAGTCAACCAGCTAATCGTTTATAAGTAACTACATATTAATAACTAATTAGTCAACCAGCTGTTCGTTTATAAGTAACCACATATTAATAACTAATTAGTTAAACAGCTAATCGTTTATAAGTAACCACATATTAATATCCCAGCACCAGAGCTAGAAGTTGTCAGCGACCCACAGCTGATGGCTTGCGCCAGGATCGGTGAACCAGAGCCATCCAGACCCCTCTCCACCTCTCCATGGTGCCTCCAGTAACAGACTAACCTGTCTAGTCTGGCCAAGCGTGCAGGGATCGAAGAGGGAAGACAACCCGGTACTCAAAAATGTCGTGCTTAAGTCGGATGTGTTGGGCCGAAAGGCGCAAATATAAATTTATGCCTCAAACCACAACACAACGCAGACACGTCCACTACGTCCTTGTAAGGGCGGATGATGAAGGGTAATATTCTAGTCTACCACGATACTCTAGAATACTTTAGTCATCGGGCGAACGCAGCCAAACAACCATATTAATAACTAATTAGTTAAACAGCTAATCGTTTATAAGTAACCACATATTAATAACTAATTATTTAAGCAGCTAATCGTTTATAAGTAACCACATATTAATAACTAATTAGCTAACTAGCTAATCATGTATAAGTAACAATATATTAATAATTAATTAGCTAACTAGTTAATCGTTTATAAGTAACCATATATTAATTAATAACTAATTAGCTAATCGTTTATAAGTAAAATCATGTTAATAACTAAAAAATTAACCATTACTCATCATCATCATGTGACATACCAGTTCGGGTGGTGTAGCCGATTATGTCTTTCCACATTCCACAGTAAAAAAAAAATATATATTAAAAAAAAAGAAAAAAAGTATAGAGCCCTGTCACACCAAGTGGCGTATAGTAGAGCTATAGTATATATATTTTTGAGATTAAAACACTAAAACTATGATCATAAACAAAGAAAATTCTCAAGACTTACAATTAAATATCACAGCTGAGGGAATACATCTGGAGACAGTCCAGAGCTACAACTACCTGGGACATACTATAACCAATGATGGAAAATGTAAAATTGAAATAAACAAATGAATAGGTATGGCAAAAAGTAATTTTAATGCCATGAAAAAATATACTAACAACAAAACAAATATTAGCAGGGCTGAAACTAAGAATGGCAAAATGTTACATCTTCTCAATATTCCTGAATGGTGCAAAAACATGGACATTAGACAAGAAAACAGAACATAAAATTGAAGCCTTTGAAATGTGGATTTTAGAATAATGTGTAAAATTGGATGGAAAGAAAAGAAAACAAACGATGAAGTTTTAAAACAATAGAAAATAAAAGAGAACTACTAAATACAATTAAGACAAGACAAATGAAATTTCTGGAGCATGTTAAAAGACACAACAGCCTACTAAAAGTAATATTGGAAGAGAAAATACAAGGTAAAAGAGGCAAGAGGCAGACCAAGACTAGCATGGACGAGTAACATCAAAAGATGGACAAGTCTATCTCTGACAGCCTGCACCGTCAAAGCAAGAAACAGAATAGAATGGCGATCCGTGGTAGCCAACCTTCCTTGCGGAGAAGGCACTCGATGATAATGATTTTCGAGATATAGTAGAGTATATATAATATGGTATAAGTGACCATACTTTTTTTTATAGACCTTCGGCACATGATTTTTGGGGTAATGTGGTCGGTATTACGCCCGTGCCGCTTTACTTTTCCAGAAAAAAATCCAGGCACCCATTTAAGTGTGGGTAAACCTGGAAGCCGTCGATCAGGATCGAACCCGACCTGTTGTCATTTGTCTAACCACTGAGCTATCGCGGCTCCCACAATCCACAGTAAATCGTATCAATTCTGTTGTTGACTGTTTTCAATCGCATGACCTCAAACTATCTACTATTTTCTCTCTTTGTCGTCCGCGATCTCTCTTTTCCCGTATTTTGCCAGTTGTAGCCAAATACTCCAACTTTCCTCTTCTCATGATGTGCCCGAAAAATGTTGATTTTTTTTCATCCTGATGTTCTTTTAGGAGCCCCCTTTTTGTATTGGCCTCTTTGAGAATGTCCTCATTGCTAACCTTTACTTATTAATCAACTATTCCAAACTAACTTACCATTACTAACAAACTATTGATAAATACCCAATCATTTACAAGGTTAATTTCTGACTAACTTACTGGCTGACTGAGCGACTGACTGAACGACTGGCTGATTAACTAACTAAGTCGATCTAAATATTTAATAAATATTAACTAGTCAATCGGTATTTATTTGTTTGTCTTGTTGTAATTTTTCCACATTCTTATATGATAAGCGTTATGGGAGCGGAAGTTTTCTATCCCCGGCTTTGCCTATTCTAATATAATAATCCTTGTCCTTGCTTGAATTTTGTGTCTCTTCGTTTGAATCTTGATCTCCCCGATCTTGAAACGTAACGTCTGCTTTTGTATGTACATAAAGGTTAGGCTGCTCAAAACTGTCAGCAGGTTAAATATTCATTAATTAATAATATATATATGCCAATATAACATTATTATTTTGCTTAAGTTTAACAAGAAAAATATTTGGAATAAACAGTATTCAATTACTTTTGGCACAATTGGAGTCGTTATGTTAAAACCGTAAGGTTTTTCTGCTCTCTAGTCATAATCTGATTTGATCCACATTTGCAGAGATTTGCTTTTCTTTCATATAACTTTGATCTCAAAGAAGACGAGATCGAACAACCAGTCCTATCGTGATGGAATGACAAAAGACTCTTCCGTGTTTAAGTTGAACACATGAAAAACACGTTGACAGCTGAAAACTGAAACAGTCGAGGCTGTATTCATCTGTCCGGACTAAATTTCAAAAGAGAAATCAAAAAGCTTAATGGCATCACCACAATTTTTTTAAAAACTAGCTTTCTTTAGCATAGAATCAAAATGATGCATTCTCTGTAGGCCGGTGGGACCGTTGTCTCCACATTATATTCAGTGTTACATTTTGATATTTATATTCAAGTGGATAAAGCTAATCTTGACTTTCCAAACAAAATATATTTTTCCTGTTACTTTATTTCTCGCGTATATCGATGCCAATGTACGTTCTTTTTCACTGTAGCGATGTTGTTTTTTTGTTGACTGAACTTATGCTCAAATTAAGTCTGTTCTCTCTCTCTCTCTCTCTCTCTCTCTCTCTCTCTCTCTCTCTCTCTCAATACATATATATATATATATATATATATATATATATATATATATATATATTATATATTTAGGTGTAAATTTTCCCCCCTACTGTTTATTACATACATGGATTATATATGCAAGTTAGCCAACTCATCAGAGACAGAGGAGATCAACGAGCTTTTATTTGCAGACGATCCGGCAATAATACATGGAATGATAGAAGACATACAAGAACACTTAAATAAACTCAACAGCACAGACACAAAATACAACATGAAAATGAACATCAACAAAACAGAAATCATGTATGTCGCAAACGAGAAACAGAACATTAACATAACTATAGAAGGCAGGCAACTAAAACAGGTAGAGGAATTCAAATACCTAGGGTATCTAGTAACAAATGACGATTCACAAACAGACTCAAGATGCAACAAACCTTGTCAATTCATTGGACAGCTATCACCACTATTGTCCAACAAGGAAATAACTCTAGAGGCAAAACGGACACTCTACAATATAATCTTCATCCCAACGTTATGCTACCAATGCCAGTCCTGGACCCTAGATGCAAGAACAATAAGAAAAATAACATCTACTGAGATTAAATGTGTTAGACGAATGACAGGAAACAGTCTGAGAAACAAGATCAGAAATTAAGAACTGAGAAAAAAACTAAACTAGGAATCGCCCCCGCCATAGAATATGTAAAGAAACAACAGATAAAGTGGTTTGGCCACATGACAAGGCAGAGTGATGAAAACACAACACAACGAGCCTTCAATAAGCGTTGCGAGAACACCAGACATAAGGGTCGACTACGAAAAAGATGGATGGATGGAATATTACAAGCATTAGGAAACATAACAGCAGCAGAAGTGAACAGAAGATCAAAACTATATCTCCTCTCGACGCCGAAAGGCAAATGAGGAAGGAAATAATAAGAAAAAGATAACCTACTAATGTGAGGCTGGGGTTTCTGCAATGACAGCCAACAAAACCAAATACAATCACATTTGGACGCTGAGAAAGATATTATAATAGGAATTTCCTAAATTGTGCACAGATTTGAAAATCTAATGAGGATGAAACCAGCTCATTCTTCCATCGACTTTGTTACAGGATAAACAAATATTACAATGTAAGTTGTTCGGTTTTTTTTTTCTTTCACTTACAAAAATGCCACTGATCTATTTAATATATACCAAAAACTTTCGTTTATTTACCTCCGCAATCGAAATACAATTTTTTACATTGTTGATATAAGGTGCTGCAGTGGTGGTTTGCGGTGAAGAGTTAGGGCTCCTTTGGCCGACAAAGTTTGACAACCGCTGATATATATATATATATATATATATATATATATATATATATATATATATATATATATATGTGTGTGTGTGTGTGTTTGTATGTGTGTGTGTGTGTGTGCGCGCGCGTGCATGTGAGTGTGAGAAAGAGAGAGAGAGAGAGAGAGAGTATCTGGCTTTGTTCTTGTTATTGAACATTTTTCTGATTATTTCTGTTGCATATTTCTCAATTGCTTTCACATCCTCGTTGATTATATCGTCATCATCATGTGCCATACTGATCGGCGCTGGCGATTATGTCCTTCTACAATTTTTCTAGCCACGGTACATCGCATCAGTTCTGTTGTTGACTGCTTCCTTTTCATGACACCAAACTATCCAGTATCTTCTCTCCTGGTCGTTGTTTATATATTTGCTATTATTAAATGATACTAACACGACACTCACTCTACGTCCCACTCCAGGTATGACGACGCACTTTCAAGAACTAGCAAGGTGAACAGAATATGGTCTTGCTCACTCCTGGTTACCTGATCCTGAATCTATGCACTCAGTTAAGAATCATTGGCCACGTTTACCGGAAGCACTCTTCATCTTTGACTATAAATGTTATCTATAAGAGCCGAAGACCAATTTTAAAAGCATTTATCTACATCTCTAAACTTCTACATCTAATTTGTATTTTACATCAAACACCATTCTCGCTTTCTCTCTAGTTGTAAATTAGACGAGTCCCAACAATTGTAACAGTTAATGGTTATGTTACTCAATCATTTTAGTTGCTTGCTTTTTTAGTGTTCCACATATTTTCCTCTACGTCTCTGATGAAACCATCACATTATCGATATGTCCATAGATAATGTTGATTTTTCACTTTAAAGTACCCGTTTTAAATTCCGTAATGAGTGATCCTTTTTTAATTCCAGTGATTCCGACTTTCAAATAAATGAAATCTTAATTCCTAGTCTAAACTAAGACAGACTATTTGGACTTCCGGTCCGAAACCTAATTCCTAGTCTAAACTAAGACAGACTATTTGGACTTCCGGTCAATATGGCGGATATGCAATAGGAACCGTTGAGGCTCTGTCTGAAAAGTGTTCCTTATTGTAGTTTGCTCATATTCCAAGTCCGACTTGCTGCCGGAGCTACTGAGTTTAGTGCTCTGTGCACACTGTCAGCTGTGTTTTTTCACCGGGATCGTATTTCTATATTCAGACTGCTTACGATGAATGAGGATATAGTATGACGAAGGACAGTTCAGTTGCGTTTACTTTCGGTGTGGTCAACCCTTTGTCTTTTGGCATGTACTGTGGCTGATATGATGGGGACCGCTGCTGCTTTTCTTTATTTGAATCCTTCAATGAGATGAGCTGTTAATTCGGATGATTCCACTGCCACGGGCGGTTGAGCAAATATTAATTTTAATTCGTTTGTAGTGATACCGGGACCTTCGGCTAACTATGACTATATGACTATTTAATGGTTCAGTCTTTATATTCCTGCGGCGGTCTTTTTCCCATGTTATCAGTTCATACAATTAAATGCATGAGCCAAACTATTGTCAGGGGATATTCAAGAATGTTTCAAAGCTTGTTAGCCATTTTTCCTGGAGCCAGATTTATGTTCCTCGCTCCCTGTGCATTTCTAGTGTCTAGAGTTATGGTCCATGATCACGTAACAGAACGTGTCAATGATTACACACTGCAATATAAATCTTGGCGCTTAGTAAAATGTGGCTCAGGAAAGTAGTTTCCTTCAAACAACGGAGGTGGGCTAGAACGACTCGTAATATAGATCCTATAGCGGAAATGTTTACATGTCCATAATTTATTCATTGAGTGCCGTCTCGACATCGAAGGTTGGTTACCTTGGAGCGCCGTTTTACTTTGTCTTTTGTCGTGACGGTTCATGTTGCCATAGGTTAACCTGTCCACCTTTTAATGTTCATATTTAATGTCTATAGATAATTCGAGCCTGTATCGGGCTTAACAGTTATATTAATATTCGTAAACACAGACTAATGTAACATCTGAACAAACACAGACTAATGTAATATCTGAACTAGCACCGACTAATGTAATAACTGAACTAACACCGACTAATGTAACATCTGAACAAACTCGGACTAATGTAACATCTGAACTAACACAGACTAATGTAACATCTGAACAAACACAGACTAATGTAACATCTGAACAAACGAAGACTAATGTAACATCTGAACAAACGAAGACTAATGTAACATCTGAACAAACAAAGACTAATGTAACATCTGAACAAATACAGAGTAATGTAACATCTGAACAAACACAGACTAATGTAACATTTGAACAAACACATACCAATGTAAGATCGGAACAAACACAGACCAATGTAGCATCTGAACAAACACAGACCGATGTAACATCTGAACAAATACAGACTAATATAACATTTGAATAAACACAGACTAATGTAATATCGGAACAAACACTGACTAATGTAACAATTAAACAAGCACAGACTATTGTTACATCTGACCACCACAGGCTAATGTAACATCTGAATATAATGAGTGCCTCTATCACCTGTGATGGTCAATCCACATAGACATACTCGCACTTGATTAAACCAAAAATAAGTCAGACATCACTTTTTCATTATGACAATCTCTCTTTCTTTTATTTTGTACACCTGATAGTACCATTAGATAAAATAAGGAAATAAATCAAAATACTAAGCACACACAAAATTAGAATACTCAAGTCAAATGTATTATCAACCCTTACTTACGCATGTGAAAGCGAGATTAAAAAAAAAACAGATGAGATTGAAATAAAACTAAACGCTTTTGAAGACAAATGCATGTGAAGAATAACTGCGCACAATGGAATGAATTCAAGACTAATATAGAAATAAGAGAAAAATGGCTATGCAATCAACGATCTCATCTACAGTTATGAAGAGAAGACGGTCATATGTTTGATATGTGCTGAGAAGAGACAACAAGAGAATTCAAAAACAGGGTCTTCTATGGGATACATCAGGGTGCAGAAAAAAGAATGAGACCCAGAGATACACAGAAAAGAATATTTATAAGAGACGCAAAGTTGGCAGGCATAGACTCTTTAGATAAGATCAAACATCTCACCCAGAATAGAGATGGGTGACGACAAATACTACAAACACTATGTGACGTCAATCGGTGCGGGAAGGTCAAAATCAAAATCGAGAGTACCAATACGAATCAAAATATGAGCATCAAAATGTATGTCGCTGAAGGTCTTGCGTTCGAGGTTCACCATCAAAATTCTACGTTAAAATTAGTATGTGATTAGAGTGTTATAACGTATACAACTTATTTAAGCACTACTACAATAGGACAAGATTTGCAAAACAATTATTTCCACGAACTTACATCCTCAGGTTTGTTAACTCAAAAATCTTAATTGGTGAACAAGGGCAGCAGCACATGAACAATGCTGCTATTTTCCCCACTATTGCGGTCCACTAACTCTTTCAATTAATACCGCCAGCTGTCACCAAAATAAAAGGACTTAAAATATTCTCAAAAACTGGCCAATAAAATTAGATTACCGCCTCCTGAACTTTGCACAGATTTTAAATTTGATGTTGGCTGTTTCCAAGACATGTTTATTCGATTTATTTACTGGCTTTAGTGTTGTTATCTTTTTTTATGTAAAACCACATCTCTGCGGCTTCAAGTGATCTGTTATTTGTTGATTAATTGAAGAATTAAAATACAAAGAGCGGAAGCAGAGCTGTCGGTGCTTTCAAAAAGTCATGCAGCTAAATTGTAACACCCGACAGCACCAGGTTCCGTTTCCAAACCCCAAGTTACCAATATCCACGCTGCCTGGAGACTATTAACCATCCGGTTGATCTTAGAGATGGACGGTCGCTTTAGCGTGCACCGGAGTACAACGACCTCCTTAAAGCGCATGCGCACCACAAGACAAATATGCAAGCCTCAAATTGCCCTTTGATGGGTGTTTATTATTTTGATTAGGCCTGAGCGAGCAGTCCACGAGTCGAGTCCAGCGAGTGATAATCTCAATTAAAACAACACGCTCGGCGCTCGTGAAGATTATCAGATCCACTCAAAGCTGAAGAAGTTACCAGAGAAAGGCTTCCTATCAGCAGAATTTTCACTTAGGTGAACTATGTCTCTTTTAGAGTCTTAATAAGATTCTGTAACATCCAATTGAGTACTCATTGTAATAATGAAAGTGACAGCAAAGCTGAGAGTAAAGGTGATTTGATTGGTGACAGCTAAGAGTAAATGTGATTGATTGGTAAAAGCTAAGAGTAAATGTGATTGATTGGTAAAAGCTAAGAGTAAAGGTGATTGATTGGTAAAAGCTAAGAGTAAATGTGGTTGATTGGTAAAAACTAAGAGTAAAGGTGATTGATTGGTAACAACTAAGAGTAAATGTGATTGAATGGTAAAAGCTGAGTGTAAAAGTGATTGAATGGTAGAAGCTGAGAATAAAAGTGATTGAACAGTAGAAGCTGAGAATACATGTGATTGAGTGGTAGTAGCTGAGAATAAATGTGATTGAATAGTAGAAGCTGAATGGTAAAAGTGATTGAATGGAAGAAGCTGAATGGTAAATGTAATTGAATGGTAGAAGTTGAATGGTAAATGTGATTGAATAGAAACTACAAAGTCAAGAACATTAACAAACGAAAAGTTGTATCTTATCACAGCTGATAAGGAATGACACGGTATGGACTACATTGCTAATGGCAAATATTAGTTTTAAAGAGTTTATATACTTGTAGTATTTTTGTAATGCAGTATATAGCCAGGTAAAACCGACCACATTACCACAAAAATCATGTACCGAAGGTCTATACAAATTATGGTCACTAAAACCATATTCCAAATACGTCACGTGGCGTGACGGGGCTCTTTATTTTTTACTTTTTATAAATAGCCAGGATAAAGGAACGAACATTCAAGTGATCCTAAATGGCGCAGGCTCATGGACTTTGCTAAGACAGGTCACATTATCAAGCAAGAGAAGACTAAGGTGATAGAGGAAGAGGTGGGAAGATAACATCAGAGGATGGACATTGTTACCGCTCGTGACATCACAGATAGCAGTTCTTCATCGTGAAGTTGTTGGTAAGAGTTCCTCAATGATCGGAATTTCTGCTTCTTCTTCCTCTTCTTCTACTTCTTCTAGTTTTTCTTTTTTCTTCTTCTTCTTCTTTCTTTCTTTCTTTCTTCATTTGCCTTTCAGCGTTGAGGGGAGATATAGTTTTGATCTTCTGTTCACTTCTGCTGCTGTTATGTTTCCTAGTGCTTCTAATACTCCATCGACTCCTTTTTTGTGATCGATCCTTAGGTCTGGTGTTTTCGCAACGTTTATTGAGGGCTCGTTGTGTTGTGTCTTGATCACTCTGCTTTGTCTCGTGGCCACCCCATTTTATCTGTTGTTTATTTATATATTCAATGACGGGGGATTTTCCTAGTTTTTTTTAAATCTCAGTTCTACGTTTCCTGTCACTCGTCTAAGACATTCCATCTCAAACGTCCTCTTGTCCTTGCATCTAAGGTCCAGAATTGGCATTGGTAGCACAACGTTGGGATGAATATTTGGGATGAAGATGGGATCACAACTAACAATGATAAATATATGACATGGACAGGCATAAAAATACAAGGACTGCTGTATAGCTGAGGATAAGGTTGAAAAAAATATAGACAATGCAGTAGTTACAGCTTTACGTAGATAATAAACAATATAAATAACTTGTCGTTTTGGTCCGATACAAGCCTTCTGCAGAAAATAGTAACAAACAAGAAATAACTTAAAAAGGGGGGGGGGGGGAGGGGGTAGATAAATACTTATTTAGTATATTGTTTTCTTGTTTTCTCTATATGTTGTTGAATTACCCATAAAAATCATGGCCACAGTCACTGTTCTCGGACAGTGCCCACTCCCCAGCCCAATATTTTCTTTGGTTACGCAGAAAGATCAATACACTTAGATCGATCTCGGGAAGATCGGGCAAATCTAATGTTTATTATTATAAATAACGTTTATATTATAATTTGTAGAAAAGACTGAACGATAATCAATTATTAAATTTATGTTTGAAGACAGTTCGTCATTTGTGTAAAAGTCGGTTTAGTCTGATTTTAAAATAATGCACTCAATTGTAATAAAGTCTAGTTAGTCTTATGTTAACGTAGTCCACTCAGTTATAATAAAGTCTGGTTAGTCTTATGCTAACATAGTCCACTCAGTTATAATACAGTCTAGTTAGTCTTATGCTAACATAGTCCACTCAGTTATAATACAGTCTGTTTAGTCTTATGCTAACATAGTCCACTCAGTTATAATACAGTCTGTTTAGTCTTATGTTAGCATAGTCCACTCAGTTAAAAACAGTCTATTTAGTCTTATGATAACATAGTCCACTCAGTTATATTAAAATCTATTTAGTCTTATGTTAACACAGTCCACTCAGTTATATTAAAATCTATTTAGTCTTATGATAACATAGTCCACTCAGTTATATTAAAATCTATTTAGTCTTATGCTAACACAGTCCACTCAGTTATAATAAAGTCTGGTTAGTCTTATGTTAACATAGTCCACTCAGTTATAATACAGTCTATTTAGTCTTATGTTAACATAGTCCACTCAGTTATAATAAAGTCTGGTTAGTCTTATGTTAGCATGGTCCAACACGTGGTTATTTTGTATTAAGAGTTTATTATTGTGTTACTAAGTAGTATGAAAGCGGCATGTATTATCATTATAAATACTTTGATAAGAAAACTCATATAAATTATGTATTACGTATTATACATATCTCTAACCATGAAATTATGCTAATAGGATGTTTGTATGTCTGGAACTTATAAAGCTGGTTACTGATTAACTTATAGATTTGAAGATTATTTAACATAACAAAAATAAATCAGTAACGAGCACTACTACTGACAATACATTGGCTTTTCACTGTACATTTTCTTGAGTGTAAGAGTGAAAGAGATCACACACACACAAAAATCCTACTTAAAGGGTGGGAATCAAGACAGCATCACAATCCAGTCCCCTATCTAATTTACTTGGTGATCTATAACACTGTTCAGATCCCTCAGGTACTCGGACCACTGATTGAGAAACTCCATGTTAGATTATCCCCGTTTAATGACTTTTCCGTGGAGACACATCAAAGGAGGCAGCAATATTTCTTCTCACAATAAGAGCAGACGAGCACGATCCCTACAACTCTTCCTGTTGTAGATTCATTGTTAAAGATTTGCTGGAACTTAACGTATGTTTGTTTGATTCCCAGAAGTGAATTACCACGAGTCGTTGTAATAACAAGCAAACCATCATCATGTGTAAAATAAAGATCAAACGCAGGTGACATAACCAACATGTGATTCTTGATCCCTGCGTAACTATCATGACGTAATTACAGGAAGTGTACTAGTGGCTACGGAAGGTCAAGGTAAAACTCAGTGTTAAAAGAAAAAAAAGTGTTTGCCCATGTTAGAGACACAAATTTATTTCAGTGAAACAGCTGAGCACTGACATCGCTGTCTGACTGAGACAATCACTTCTGGTTGTGCTGATAAAGTCTAATGTGAGTCTTAATACATCACCCCAAAATATAGTGGGAACTGAAGTTCTAAACTTTGTTCATCTATTATACGTTAGTATAGTTATTTGATCATCACATGATCTGTTCTTCCTAAAACCTACTTCGTCAGCTCTCAAATGTTTCTCTATGACCTTTTAGTCCCTCCAGAATGATTCTACTTAATATTTTTCCTGCCACTGATAGTAGCACAATTCCTCTATAATTTGTGCACTCCTGTAAACTTCCTTTCTTTTGGTAGTTTGATCATATAACCTTCTTTCCAGTCTTTATGAATTTCTTCCCTTTACCTAATTGTATCTAATAAATTATGTAACATCTTGGTAGAGGTGTTAATATCTGCTTTGATCACTTGTGAAAGGAAATTCATCTGGTCCTGTGGCTTTATCATTTTTTAATAACTTGATGGCGTTCATTGTCTCTTCCTTTCTTGGCTTTCCACAGTTAACGTGTAACTCATCTTCTGCTGGTAGTATATCTGAAGAGTTATTTGGGCCGGGTCTGTTCAAGAGTTCTTCAAAGTGTTCCTTCAATATTTTCATTTGTTCACTTATATTACTAAGCAGATTTCCTATCTTATCTGTAATAAAGTATTGATCTGTTTGTATGTTCCGCATAATTTAATTGTGCCGTTTTACAGTTCTGTTATATTTCTCCTCTTTAGCTAGTTCATCTATATATTTCCTATTATCTCTTTTCATGCATCTTCTCACTTCTTTGTTCACCTCTGTGTAAGTTTCTTGCAACTTGGTTTTTGTACTTCTCGTTTAGCTTTTATTTATGTTTGCTTTCTTATTCTTTCTTTAATTTTCTCCAGGTTCTCAACTGTCATCCATGCCTTATTCTGGCATCCTCTTTTGCCCAAGGTTCTTCACATGTCTCCTTCCATATATCCTATACCTGTTTCCAATATCTTCTATATCTTTTGTATTTTCTAGGATTTGAAGGACGTGGGGGGATTTGGTATGTGATAATGTGACTGCACATTTATCTTTAATTTCTTGCTCTTTAAGAAACCCTACAATAAAAAAAAAAAACCCCGTCTACCCGTATGTGTCGTAGTATATATTTTCAGTTTAATTTTAAATTTGGCTAGCAGAAGATGAAGTTCTAAAGCCACATCAGCCCAGCACTAAACTTTTACATCATGTAAGGATGACAAACTTTTTATTAATACATATGTGGTCATTTTGATTCTCCGTTCTATGATCTGGTGACACCCATATAACTTTATGTATTCTTTTATGTTGGAATATCGTTCCCCCCTAGGCGCATTTCATTAAGAGCACAGAAGTTCACGAATATCTCTCCATTCTCATGCATTTCTCCAAGTCCATATTTTCCCATGAATTCTTCGGAGTCTCGGTTGTCTGATCCTACTTTTGCGTTTAGATCTCCCATCAAGATTATAATATCTTTGGCTTGTCTTCCATCCATCTGACATTGCAACTGTTTATGGAATTTATCTTTACCTAAAACTTCCTTATATTTAGATGGTGCATAGCATTGGATAATATGTATTTTATTTATTTATTTGTTTGTTTATTTGTTTTAAATGTTGGTCTTATTAGTCTTGTTTTAAATGTTGGTCTTATTAGTCTTGGCCCTACTGCTTTCCATTCTATCAGTGCTTTCTGTGCCTTCCTTGATAACATTATAACTACCCCTTCACTATGTTGTGCTCCAGGTTCCTGGTGTCCTGATGATAGAATCAGCTCTCTTGTGTTTAGCTTTATCCTTTCTGTTCCTAACCATCTTGTTTCGCATATTTCTAGAATATCTTTTTTTTGTAGTTTGCCATTTCTGCTGCTACTTGTGCAGCTTCTCCTTGTTCATTTAGAGTACGCACATTCCATGTGCCAATTCTGGAGGATTTCCTGGTAGACAAAAGGTAAGTCGGCGACCCGGACTCTTTGCGGCTTTCTCCGGATTGCGTCACACATCTCTTAGATAGAGAACCCTTATATTTCCTGGATGGTGGGTTTACTTTTTTTTCTTTGACTTGTTCCTGTTTGTGAGGTTTTTGTGGCCTAATCTTTTTACAGTTTTACAGTACAGGATAGCCAGTCCATTCCCCAACCCTCATTGGTCGCCTTCTATGAACATGCCTGGCAGGGAACACCGCTACAATTCTTTACACCCCTTTCGGCACCTCCCCTCCCCCACCAGCGCACGGGGGGGGGGGGGGGTAATTGTATGTTTTACTTGGAAAACTAAATCTTATCATCTATCTATAGTGAGTCATCCAAGCCTTAAAGGAAAACAGCAAGTAAGGCAACGTGTCTTAGATAAAGCCACTCAATGCGACATAGAAAACTCGGCCATTTCGTATATAATGAAAAATATAGGCCTTTTAAAGTTGCTAAGGAGTGACTTTTTAAATTATTTCTATAAATAGCATTGCCTTGCATTATTGGAGAGGTTGAAAGAAATATCATCAGCTATATAGAACGGATTATTCCAAACTGCATTATTTCTATGGAAAAAGATTATTTGTTTTCGAACAGCTTCCTTTATAGGGTTTGTGTACCAATAGTTGGATTTTTACGGTATTTGTAATATAAAGGGCGCTACGACTACACGCTTAATTAAGTTTTATAAAGACATAAACCAGGATGTTTAAATTAATTAATTTTTAAAGAAGATGTAACGAATGCTGAAGTTCCGACATATCTCTGATATTTTTTAGTGTACAAATTATATTGGTAGCGTAACGTGCATCACAAACACGAACTCAATTTAATTTTATGAAGACATAAAACAGGATGTTGACAAGTAGGAAAGTGCACCAAAGAAAATTGTGAACTAGGAAGTTGATTAAGCAGAGATATTTACGTTCCTGTGATGTCTTGTAACAGAGAAATCAGTGAGAATTTTTTTTTTTTATAAATTAACAATGCCATAACATCTTTTGGGAGCCGCGATAGCTCAGTGTTTATTGAACTGGGCTACAAAGGACAAGAGGTAGGTTCGATCCCAACCTACGACTTCCGGGTTCACTCAGCCTTTAATGGATACGGATTTTTTTATGGGAAAGTAAGGCGGCACGAGCGTAATACCGACCACATTACCCCAAAAATCATGTGCCGAGGGTCTGTAAAATTTATGGTCACTAACACCATATTCCCTATACGCTACTTGGCGTGACGGGGGTACTTTACTACTTTTTTTATAACATCTTTTGCTTATATACACTTTTTTTGGAGACTTTCCTCGTATAGTTAAAAACAAAACGAAACCACGTCACACTAAGAATACATAAGAGTTGAACTTTAGTGTTTTATTGATATGTCTAAATGCTAGATGTCATCTTCAGTATATGTGATACAGCCGTTGGCTTAGTCGATCATGTCCTTCTACAATTTCCTGTCCACAGTGCATCTTATCAATTCTGTTGTTGACTGTTTTCCATATTACGAAACCAAGCTATCTAGTATCTTCCCTCTTTGTCGTCCTCGATCTCTCTTTCCCTGTATTTTGCCAGTTGTGACTAAGTATTCCAACTTTCTTCTTCTCATGGTTTACTCGAAAAGTGTCGATTGTTTCCTTGCTGAGGTATAGTAGACAATAATGGCAATGTTGGTTGTTTAACGTCACTGTATATGAGCCACACGCTCCTAGACTCGAATGATATGTTGCCCGTTACAATGGCTTTCTTCGCTTCACAATTCCTGCTGGGGAGGTTGAAGCTTATACCCCGTAGATGGAAGGATACCACTAGCTCTTCTGTATCCGCACATGCCATCAGCTCTTCTGTATCCGCACATACCATCAGCTCTTCTGTATCCGCACATACCATCAGCTTTTCTGTATCCGCACATACCATCAGCTCTTCTGTATCCGCACATACCATCAGCTCTTCTGTATCCGCACATACCATCAGCTCTTTTGTATCCGCACATACCATCACAATCGAGGACTGGGGTAATAGATTTTAAAAAAAACGTCATTGGGAAAGCTATCAAATACAATTCTGTCAAAGTCACATATGCAGCTTTTAAGAACATATTAAGAGATGCAATAAAAATAACATAATTAAGAAATCGCTAACAAATAAAACCATAAATTTAACTGTTACAGAAGTTTAAAACTGTTTAACAAGTGCAACCAAAATTTAGTTCGTCTAGCAACGAAGGAAAGATGTTGGAGCTGGATATGTCACGTACTCATAAGAAATATAAGCTTGACAAAGAGAAGTGCAATGCTGTTAAATCTTGACGTAGGATCAGACCAGAATCAACATGGTGGACCACAGCGGAAGCAGGAATATACAGTGGGTCAGAATTTGAATAGCCTGTGTACGATAATCACGAACCAAGCTCGGCGAAGAGATTTTGTTGTTACCCTTTCAGGCGTCACTATACTTGTAGACGATCTTGGTGTTGACGTCATGGGATCAAAGAAAGCTCTTTGACATGGGAAGGTAATATGGCTAAATTGGCTTCCTTGATTTCGCGAGTATTGCCCATCCTAATAATGACATTTGTCCATCCTAATAGTGGAATTTGTTCATCCTAATAATGACATTTGTCCATCCTAATAATGACATTTGTCCATCCTAATAGTGGAATTTGTTCATCCTAATAGTGAAATTTGTTCATCCTAATAATGACATTTGTCCATCCTAATAATGACATTTGTCCATTCTAATAGTGGAATTTGTTCATCCTAATAATGACATTTGCCCATCCTAATAATGACATTTGTCCATCCTAATAGTGGAATTTGTTCATCCTAATAGTGAAATTTCTTCATCCTAATAATGACATTTGTCCATCCCAATAGCGGTATTTGTCCATTCTAATAATTTGATTAATTTGAGACAAGAAAACAGAACAGAGAATTGAAGCCTTTGAAATGTGGATATATAGAAGAATAGGTAGAATTGGATGAAAGGAAAACAAAACAAACGATGAAGTCTTAAAACAACAAAAAATGAAAAGAGAACTACTAAGCACAATTCAAACAAGACAAATGCGATTTTTGGGCCATGTTAAAAGACACAATAGCCTACTAAAAGTAATCCTGGAGGGAAAAATACAAGGTAAAAGAGGCAGAGGCAGACCAAGACTAACATGGACGAGTAACATCAAAAGATGGATAAATCAGCCTATGACAACCTGCACCATCAAAGCAAGAGACAGAGCATAATGGCGCTCCATGGTAGCCAATCTTCGTTGCGGAGAAGGCACTCGATGATGATGATGATGATGATGATGAATAATTTGATCACTGACCCGTACCAACCACAGGTGACCTGTCTCATAATTCCCTCGTGAAATAGAAAACCTTAGATTGCTTTTTTTCGTTTCTTGGTCTTCGACAAGAAGAGGGAAAAAAAACGTCTACTTTCCTTCTTCATTTGTCTTTCAACGTCGAAGATAAGGGAACAAAGACAAACACAAGTATAATATATAATAGCTCGCATTCACATCTACTGACACAAGAGTTCAAAGTAGCTGTCAATAGATAGAAAATTGACAAAGTAAACATTAACAGTTTTTTCCTTAGTTCTGACAGATTGCTGAATCTTTCGGGCTGTGATCAGTTCTGGAGAAACACGCGTCAAAACGACAACCAGGGGAACCCAATTTTAGCGGGTTCGACAAGTCTGTTTCCAGATTAGAGCTGTGATGAAGGAGTGGAACGATGGCGATGAAGTCCACGAAGTGTCTGCTGGGGATTCTGTGGTCTAACATTTGCTGACAGCATCTCTGTCATCAGTTTTATTCCAACGCGGGAGGCTGGCTAGCCAAATAGTGGCCCTGCTCGTGGAGTTGAGTGAAGCGGTAAAATGGGAGTTTTCGGTAGCAATATCGGATCGTGTGTCATCATTCATCGCTGTACAGATGTGGCCATTACATTTTACAGTATATTTTGATATATACTGTATATATTTTCCCAGTATATTCTTGACTTGTACAGCAATACCTGTCATAGCACAGTGGAAGGTTTAAACCCAATGGTTAATGCTTTCTTCTTTTTCTTCTTTCCTTCCTTATTTGCCTTACAGCGTGGAGGGAAATATTACGATCTTTTGTTCTTCTTTTGTTCTTTACTGGACTTTCGGCTGCCTGCCACGTTGCAGAGTGTTTCTCTCCTTTATGTCTATCCATTTATTGTTTTGTTAGCGTTTGTTGTTAGCTGTTGAAGGTAGCTGTATGAATGAAGCTGTAGAATGTAGCTGTATGAATGAAGCTGTATGAATGTAGCTGTATGAATGAAGCTGTATGAATGTAGCTGTATGAATGTAGCTGTATGAATGAAGCTGTATGAATGTAGCTGTATGAATGAAGCTGTATGAATGAAGCTGTAGAATGTAGCTATAGAATGAAGCTGTAGAATGAAGCTGTAGAATGTAGCTGTATGAATGAAGCTGTATGAATGAAGCTGTATGAATGAAGCTGTATGAATGAAGCTGTATGAATGTAGCTGTATGAATGAAGCTGTATGAATGAAGCTGTAGAATGTAGCTATAGAATGAAGGTGTAGAATGAAGCTGTAGAATGTAGCTGTATGAATGAAGCTGTATGAATGAAGCTGTAGAATGTAGCTGTATGAATGAAGCTGTATGAATGAAGCTGTATGAATGAAGCTGTAGAATGTAGCTGTATGAGTTAAGCTGTATGAATGAAGCTGTATGAATGAAGCTGTAGAATGTAGCTGTATGAGTGAAGCTGTATGAGTGAAGCTGTATGAGTGAAGCTGTATGAATGAAGCTGTAGAATGTAGCTGTATGAGTGAAGCTGTATGAGTGAAGCTGTATGAATGAAGCTGTATGAGTGAAGCTGTATGAGTGAAGCTGTATGAATGAAGCTGTATGAATGAAGCTGTAGAATGTAGCTGTATCAGTGAAGCTGTATGAGTGAAGCTGTATGAATGAAGCTGTATGAATGAAGTTGTATGCATTGTGTTTTGCTATTTCTATTTTGTCAATTGTCAAACCATGTGGTGCTTATTACTATTTTTCAATGCAGCGAGTTACCGCCCATTACTAATTCTTCGCTTATTAATTTTACCGCGGAGACTACCTTCCATCATACATCAGAATTATTTCTTTTCGGTTCTGTTTATCGTAATAATTGTTCTAGAACCTAGCGTCCAAGTTTGATATTTATAATACAGAGTTAAACGTTGGAGTGAATAATGTATCGCATGTAATGTTCGGAGTGCAATGATGATGACCCGCAAATAACTCAAAAACTTAATGTATAGCAGAGAGCCCGTTTTGTTTATGAGATTCTTTTTTTTTTTTTTGGCTAATAATGGTACCATTTGACTCGTGTGTTTTTATCTACCAATTTTAAGTTGATGTTCTGCCTTTGAATGGAAATATTAATTACTTTTTCCGTTTTATCAATGTTAATTTTCATACCTTATTGCTTACATGTGTAGCCTAATTTATTTAGCTTTTTGTTCTTGCAGGCTTTCTGTGTGTTTGTGCAGTCGTTGCAAATAACAGTTCAGTTGTTTCTTTTTTTTTTTTTTTTTTTTGTCGGTTTGTTCTGTAGCGTTTGCTTATATGGCCCATGTATTTGATAACAAAATTAGATTTAATACACATCCCTATTTGACTCTTGTCTCAACCTTGAAGCGTCACGTAAGTCTGCATTTTGTTGCTGTTTTTAACAGTACAACGACCATACATACTTTAATTAGGTATTAATATAATCCATATTTTTTGTATTTAATCTTTATACTTTGTATGTAATCAAATACGTGTTTCTACTCCTCTTGTTATGTTAAATTTAGGTGTATACTTCTGTTGAATTTAGTTGCATCTTCAGCAAGTTGCTTTAATGAGAATACTGAATGGATAAGTCCCACGTTCCTTAAGAAACCCACTAACGAATATCATTTCTGGTGTTCAGAAACTGGTTTAACTTCATTCCAACGATTTTTGCCAAAATTCATAAAAACAAAGACTACTACGTGGTGCCCGTCTCAATTAGACAATGTTAGGATGAACACTGGACTAACATCTTAATATCATTAACAGGATTATTCAAAGGAATATGATGCTTATCAATAAATGTCTCTTGCTCAACTTTCAGTAACAATAATCATCATTATTAAGTAGTACCATGTCTGTTGGCGTAGGTAATAATGTCTTTCCACAACTTTCGATCTCGACAGTTATTTATCATTTCTGTTGTTGATTTTCTGCTAAGCCATTCTTTTAAGCTATCTGGTTTCTTTCTCTTTGCTGCCCTCTATCTCTTTGTCCCTCAATTTTCCTAGTTGTCACAATATATTCCCTACTTTTCCCTTCTCATTGCATGGCCAAAAAATGATAATTGTTTCTTTATAATATTGGACATTAGCTCTCTTTTTGCTTTGGCCTCTTGCAGAACGTTTTCATTACTTTTCTAAACTGTCCATGGTATTCTCAACATTATGTAAAACCACATTTCTACAGCATCCAGTGATCTTCTTGTCCTATTGTCCATGATTCACATCCATATGTTAAGACTGGCTCTACATAACATTTAAGAACTCTTTTACTTGTTTCTATTGTCAAAATTGGATTGCGTAGTATCTTCCTCATTTTTTGTAATGCTGCTTTTACCTGAGCCATTCTGCATAACATTTCGACCTCTGTCATACATATCAAGACAAGGGACGTATCAGGATGGAACTAAATGGCTGGAGAATAAAGACTGCATGTTCAGGAAGTTGCCTCGAGATGTACCGTAAAGAGATTTAGTCACACTACAAAGGAGAAAAATCGGTTGGACGCTACTATAACGCGAACTAGTGTTCAACTGACTTGGAGCACAAGTTATCTTTTCGGTTACACAGTCGACTCCACAGTCACATGTTTATAAAATTCAAGATCGGCACCTCAGCTACTTGTACATGTGGACAGGCGCCCCAGACTGCTGAACACATACTTCAAGACAGCACTGAATATAGTAGACTGAGGAAAATCCATTGGCCCATATATACAACACTACAGACAAAACTATATGGGCCACTGCAAGAATTACAAGAGACAGTAAAATTTATACAGGAAACGACATTGAATATATAGACAATATTTCAGGCGAACGAAATATAGATAGATAGATCCTTTCGGCCACGAAGTCTCCAGAATATGACATGGTAATACGTCAGAAAGTTGACTTGACTTGTACTGAAATGTCGGGAAACATTTTCTCACGTCTATGAATGGCATTGTTCCTCTTGTTCGCTCACGTTAAGATAGGATATAAAATTAAAAGTAACGAGCGTATATTCGAATTACAATTTTTGTTAACTAACACTTTCTAGATCTTAGACTCGAACTGTTGCTGAATTAGCTGCACCTCACATTTGCTGAGGGGTTATGATTGATCAGGCTGGCACGTTAACTAGTCACCATGTTTCAGAAACTGCAGAACACCTTATTCAACAAAAGTATGCCAAGAGATAGGTGGTCACAATTAAAATCTAGTAAAGTGAGAATCGTGTCTTTTTTTTAAAAATCGTGTGGTTGTATGAATTAACTGCAGCGAACAGTACAGCTCATTAATAATATAAGTGATGTTGTTTGGAGACTAATGAATGGTCTTTTAATAGGGAAACTGTGCAATCTTGAAAATTTGTTTAGAACCACAAATGCTGTATTCTTGTACACAAAACCGCCAATTTTATGTTCTTGTACACAGAACCGCCAATGTTATGTTCTTGTACACAGAACCGTCAATGTTATGTCCTTGTACACAGAACCGCCAATGTTATGTCCTTGTACACAGAACCGCCAATGTTATGTCCTTGTACACAGAACCGCCAATGTTATGTTCTTGTACACAGAACCGCCAATGCTATGTTCTTGTACACAGAACCGCCAATGTTATGTTCTTGTACACAGAACCATCATTACTATATTCAACGGTGTATACTTCAATCTCTTTCCTAATCACGAAAGAATGTTTTGAAACTGCGCACAAACACCATAGACCAACGATAATTTCTGAGATAACTTCAAAAATATTTTCCACATCTCAAATGATGGCATAAATTATTTTATTTTATTTTTTTTAATTAATTGAGCGTAGGCAGTAGAACATATCCACCTTTTTAAAAATTAGTTTTTCAGGATTCGTTTTCGTGCGCAACTTGAACACAGGGTTTACATTTTATCTTCCATATCAGATAGCGCTAGTCTCGTTGTCAAATTTATTTTGCGATCATTGGTCGCTGGAAAGGAAAGCTTATCGCTTCATTCAGGATTCTAATCTGGTAGTTCTGAAGAGACGATGAGAATAAATAATAACCGAATAGCAAAGCAAGCCCTCGTGTGAGAAACAACAGGTAGGAGGAAAAGAGTTCACCCCATAGAGACACTGAGAAGAACATTGATCAGAGAGGCAAAGGTAGCAGGAATCTACTCCCTCAATGAGATCGAGATGCGTGCACATAACAGAAACAAATGGCGAGATGTGATAAATGTTTTTTACAAGGATTTTGCTAGAAAGAAAAATTAGAAAAAAGAAAGAGTATCTGGGTCAATGTCCTAATGGCGGCCAAGGCTCGAAAGGTCAATAGATAAACAGAGAAAGGGTTTTGAACATAAAATCGGAACCTAATCTAGCTCCAATCACTTTCATGGTGGTCTTGAAACAGGATATGTATGATTCGGAACCTAATGATAGTGGAGAATTCCTTATAGATATAAAAATAAGGCATTAAGAGAAGCAATTTGGTACATTCAAAAAAGGGGAGAGAAGACTGTAAGTAAGAAACCCACCCATTTATGTACGCACAAGATTTACTGGTTCACATCTCTATAGACTAAAAAATACACTTAAGAATTCATAGCAGACAGTGACAGGTGCATCTTCTGTTTGAGTGGCAGCAAACTTTAATCGCGATGACGTCCTGGGCTCAACGTGTCAGTTCACCTACATTAAACGAACATGCTTCGGGTCACAGGCAGTGGTTACCCCGGCCTGGCATGGGAAAGTCTCTTCCGATCATTCCCGTGGCTGGCACTGCCCAATTTGCCAGTCACAGAATCAGATGAGAAGATCCAAGCGTTTTGGGTGCGATTTTACTCCTGGAGGGTTGGTAGGTCAACTTTGCCGTACGGTCGCGGGGGAAAAAAACAAGTTATCACATTTCTGTGGTCTGTCAGGCGTTTTCTATGGACTAGAGAATGAAGGCAGCATGCCCCATACAGTTGGCACGGGATTTTTTCACATTCCTTTATGAATATATATTTTAATAGATATTTTATACACCTAACATTACTATAATTACGTGTCGCTAAGGTGTTGAGGGATATTTTCAGCAGGAGATCTGAGATAGACTGGATGACCTGTCAACTAAACTAAACTAAACTAAACTAAACTAAACTAAACTAAACTAAACTAAACTAAACTAAACTAAACTAAACTAAACTAAACTGTGAAATGTTCTCGTTAAAAATTGCAAATGTATGCATGTATAATGCGTATATATGTGTATATATATATATATATATATATATATATATATATATATATATATATATATGCTTAGATATGTCTTCTTCTTCTTCCCATAACCCTGGGGGTAGTTTGGAGCACCACAAACAGATTTCGGCAACATTCTCTATTTCTCTTTATCTTCAGTCATTCTTTGAGACTGCAAAGTCACAACCTGTCCATCCTTTAATGTTATCTCCCCGTCTCTTTTTCGCCTAGACCTCTTTCTCACTCTCATCACAGTTCCTTGACGTAGTTCCTTGTTCCTTTGCCAGGCCAGACGATCGAGAGATGCGGCCAAACCATCTCATCTACTTTTAATTCATCTCTCTCTCTCTATCTCTCTCTCTCTCTCTCTCTCTCTCTCTCTATATATATATATATATATATATATATATATATATATATATATTTAAAGAGAGAGAGAGAGAAAGAGACAGAGACTCAAAAGAAGAAATTAAAGATATGAAAGCTTAATACATTATTAAACTACAATGAAAAACTTTAGTATTAGAGCAAATAACTGTGGAGGTAAAGATGTTTTACAGAATAACTAGCATACTTAATAACTGGCTAACTAGCTAAGTTTGCTAACTTATTAACTAAACAACTAACAGTTATAGTAACTAAGCAAATAATTTGTGAACACAGAAATAACTAACAAAATAACGACCGACTTTGTTATTTTTGGAAAGATCTCGTAAAAAATGTGATCTAACTTGGAATCAAATCTTCAGCAGAGAAGGAACGAGAAGGCGGCAAGTCATGGGAAGGTTAGCATCCTCTCTACAAGTTTAGTGTCCCAGAACGGCAGAACAAGGCCTGTGAGTTGTTAAAGTCGACATTTTGTGCCTTCGTTAAAACGTCGTTGAGTTTAAACGTTCTTAAAGTTTGGCTCATTCTTATACAAACTGCAGGTTAGCTATTTCACATCGGTTTTTTTTTTTTCATCTTCGTTTTGTGAACAGGTGGCTTTGATAGCAGATCCTAGCAGGAATATAAACAGATGAGCCAAGTCTTTATGAAGCAATAAGTATGCGCATTGTGTGTAAGAAAACTAAAATGTTTTCTTTTCTTATCAATGATTGTCTCTTTCGTCTGTCCCACTAGTTAATGGGCTATATTTTCAAAAGAAAAAAGAGGAAGAGAGAGAAAAAGAGAAGAGAAAATTACTTGCAAAAGCAGAATAATTGATCAGATTTTGCAAGTGAAAGTTTTACTGGGGGTAGAGAAAGGGAAGAAACGAACCAAAAAATAGATACAGGGAAAAAAATAGAAAAAAAAATGGTGTGGTTAAAGCTTCACGTAACAAGTGGACAACACAAACCAGAACGACGTTTCGGCTCAATATGCTTTCAGCAGGAATAAACATTCAGCGTAAATAAAAAAAATGTATTTAAAATGTAAAATATAAAATACAAAATCTAATCATTTCAAACTAGAAGAAGAAATAAAAGGTACATGAAAATAAAAGGAATCCCCTGTATACTTTGATGTGCCAAGAAGGAAAAAGAACGTTTGTGCGCACGGGGTACGTGTGCATGCACAAAAGTAAAGATGTGCGCACACAGCACGCAGTAACTAAAGTTTCCGAAAACAGGTCAGTTATGCATACACAAATCGCAAAGAATTGACTAAAAGAATATAGGGTATCCGAGAGTAGATAGAGGTGTCGCAGAGTGGGGTAAGAGATAAGGAAACAAATAGTAATAAATTAATATAGAGAGCAACTTCCGAGGTGGTAGTTCAGCAAATCATAGGAGGTGGAGGTATGTTTGCAGCACTCGGAAAAAAAATGACAAATAATCAACAACATAAAAAAAAAACAAAGAACAATATATTCGTGCTGTTTATGTTTAGTCCAGCTTCAGACCATATATTGTTCTTTGTTTTATTTTTTCTGTTGTTGATTATTTGTCATTTTTTCCGAGTGCTGTAAACATACCTCCTCCTCCTATGATTCGCTAAGAGATATTGGGGACAGATGAAGTGATGCAGTGTGGACTATTAGAGGTGGGATGTGAATAGCATAGCATGTGTATATAATAATGTGCTCAAACATGAGCAACAGAGAATATGCAATGGGGAAGGGACAGCCACAGGGAGAGAGAAAGAATAGGTCAGAGCAATAATTCTCATTTCATATGTTTAGAAGATGCATAACAACAACTTAAATGGTTGGGCCACCTGGTCAGAATGAATCTTCACCATCAAGGGTATCTTCTCGAAAATGCATGGAAAAAGTCCAAGAGGAAGACCTAGAAGAAGATGGATAGATGCAGTGATAGAGACACGTAACAACAAAGGAAAATCACTCATTCAGACAGTTCGAGCAGCTCAAGAACGACAAATAATATAACCACGACACCTTTCGGTACCAATGAGAAAGAGAAAATAAAGGAGAAAAGAAGAAGAAATTGCATACAAATATAACAGTTTCCGTAATGAAATAAAATATTGTTGCAAGTGAAGATAATGTTTCAAATAGTTTTATAGGAGTATATGTCGGAAAGAGGTCTTGTTCTATAAGTACGTAGTAACAGTCAAAGTAAAGAACTGTTGCTGTAGTAAACAGATCTAAAGCTATGAAAGGTGAAGTGTTGCCGCTGTAAAACAAAAGAGTTGTCACTGTAAAATAAAGGAGTTACCGCTGTAAAACAAAAGAGTTGTCACTGTAAAATAAAGGAGTTACCGCTGTAAAACAAAAGAGTTGTTACTGTAAAATAAAGGAGTTTGTAAACAAAAGAGTTGTACTGTAAAATAAAGGAGTTACCGCTGTAAAACAAAAGAGTTGTTGTACTGTAAAATAAAGGAGTTACCGCTGTAAAACAAAAGAGTTGTTACTGTAAAACAAAAAAAGAGTTGTTACTGTAAAACAAAAGAGTTGTTACTGTAAAATAAAGGAGTTACCGCTGTAAAACAAAAGAGTTGTCACTGTAAAATAAAGGAGTTACCGCTGTAAAACAAAAGAGTTGTCACTGTAAAATAAAGGAGTTACCGCTGTAAAACAAAAGAGTTGTCACTGTAAAAAAGGAGTTACCGCTGTAAAACAAAAGAGTTGTCACTGTAAAACAAAAGAGTTGTCACTGTAAAACAAAAGAGTTGTCACTGTAAAACAAAAGAGTTGTCACTGTAAAACAAAAGAGTTGTCACTGTAAAATAAAGAGTTGTCACTGTAAAATAAAGAGTTGTCACTGTAAAAGAATGACATCATGTGGAATCAAAGATTGCATGAGGAAGACATTTGGGACAAAACTTAGAAAATGGACGCTAAAAAGAGTTAGTAACCGCTGAAGAGTAGTAATAATTAAATTCTTTATTTCACTCCCCCCAAGACACACACACACATACACACACACACACACACACACACACACACACACACACACATACAGCAATAACACCTCCTCCTCCTTCCCCCATCCCCCGGGATAATAAGGATCCCAAAGGTGTCCAGGCAGACGGACAGGGCGTACGAATGTCATTTCACCGTAGTCCTGAAAATAGTAATTGAGTTATTTGCGGGTCATCATCATTGCACTCCGAACATGTCCATAGGTGCTCAGATCCCCTCCTCAGCAAGTCCAGCGACTGACGACTCCAGTTCTGTGTTGGTTGATAAGTCTTCTTACACGCACACCAAGTTTCTCACTTCTGGCTGTGCCCATCTTAACTCCCATCTCTTTGGAGGGCATTGATGATGTTAAATCGTTTGCTGTTGTTAATCTTCCTTTAATCACTCTTTTTAGCGTCCCATTTTCTAAGATTGTTCCAATGTGTTCCTTGTCCAATCTTTGATGTCACAATGATGTCATTCTTACAGTGATAACTCTTTAATTTTACAGCGGTAACTGTTGTATGTTTATGAGTCCTTATTGCTACTTAATATTTAACACGACGGAGAAACTCCACTAACAACAAAAAGGTTTGTAATCAACAAGACAGTGTCGCAGTGGAATAAGATAGTCCCGTTTAGGATGACGGTTTTCGTCATGACATCCTTTATGATAACAGCCAAAGTTAAAGTTATTTTAATAACCAGATTAAGTCTGAGCGGGCGATGAATCAACACCATAGCGGAGGTGTCAGGTTAGCGTCTATGATATGGGAGCAAACTCTTCCGTCATTGTCTGGCCATGTCAAGACGTGTCGGTGATAAAAGGAGTCTTCCGGGGAGAAAATCAAAGAAGGGTTAAACACTTACAGATATTCCATCCTTGACAATGTTCCTTCGTGACGTGGACACCGTTCAGTTTACTATAATTTTACTATAAGGTGTTTGTGCATTTAACTTATCGGTGTGTTACACCATCAAGTCTCAATATACAAGTTGTTGTCTTAATTTACATGACGTTAAACGGAGGGTTTGTCATTTATAACTGTCGCATTACATAAATTGTAAATACAGATATATATGAATTATGAATTATGAATTATGAATTTTAATTCATTTGCAGTGATACCGGGGTCTTCCATAACCAAATAACTAAATCGTCTTCTTCTTTTCTCTTTTCACTGATACCTAAAAGGTGTCGTGGTTTATATCATTTGTCGTTCTTGAGCTGCTCGAACTGTCTGAATTAGTGATTTTCCTTTGTAGTTACATGTCTCTGTCACTGCGTCTATGCGTTCTTCTGGGTTTTCCTCTTGGTCTTTTTCTATGCATTCTCGAGAAGAACGCCCTTGATGGTGATGGTAAGGATTCATTCTGACCAGGTGGCCAAACCATTTAAGTTTTTGTTGTTCTATATATTCTTGGCAGGGTTTAGTTGCTACCACTTTTCTTATGGTTTAATTTGGTATTCTATCTCTGCTTGTGTTGTTTGTTACTTTTCTCAAGCATCGCATCTCACATGTATTGATCTTTCTTAAATGGGATTTAGAAAGGGTCCATGTTTGACTTTCATAACACAAAGTTGGTATGAAAATGCTATTCATTATTTGTTGTTTAGCTGACATAGAAATGTTTGGATGTCTTAGCAATGGTGAAAGCTGGTATGTGACAGCATTTGCTTTTTGTATTCTCATGTCAATTTCTCTGTCTAGTTTTCCATCTTCTGTGAACATTGTGCCTAAATACTTGAATTCCTCTACTTGTTTTATTTCTTTATCTTTGAACTTAATGTTTAATGGGTGTCTTAATTTGCTTATTCTTACAGCCTCTGTTTTTGCAGTGTTAATTTTCATACTGTAGTTTGTGCAGCTTTTATCTAGAGATGTTAAATTGTTGTTTTCCCGCTTTCATTTTGCATTTTCGTTTGTGATCGTAATAGCACAATGGATTGTAATTAAAACAAACTGTAAGAATAAATCACAAATAAATCCGTTCGAAATAACACAAAAACGCTTGAATTTCTTTTACTACTGGGCATTGAAATTCACTTATAACTTAAATTTAAGTTATAAGATATATATATATATATATATATATATATATATATATATATATATATATATATATATATATATATATATATATATATAAATAAGAGTGTACGTCTAGTAGAGGTATTTCTCCTATTGTTATTTGGTTGTTGCCAGCTGCATTTGCTCTCATAAGTTTGAAATTATCTTTATTTATTTTCAGCCCCAGGTGTTGTGATCTCTCAAGTATGCTTATTTTTCTTGCATCTGTTGAAGATTATGCGAAAGGAGAGCTTTGTAATCAGCAAAGTCTAAGTCATGAAATTGCTTGATCAGTGACCACTGGATTCCATTTCTGTTGTTCTGAGTTATTTTTATAATCCAATCTATGGCCAATGAAAAAAAAAAAAAAGATATAAGGCCTTACTCCTGTTCATTTTTCAAATACTTCTATGAGCTGTTCTTCATGCACCACACAACATTTCATTCCTTCATACATTGTTTTTATCAGGTTAATAAACTTTATAGGGATTCCGTAATGACTCAGCAACTTCCAAAGCATTCTTCTGTCTAAACTATCAAATGCCTTTTCGTAATCTATGAATCCAATATAAAGTGGGGACTGTTGTTCTAAGCGCTGTTGAACTATTATATGTAAGGTAGTTATTTGATCAGCATGATCTGTTTTTGTTTTTTTTCCAAACCTGCCTGTTCATCACTCAAATGTTTCTCTATGGCTCTTTTAGTCTATCTAGAATGATTCTGCTTAATATTTTTCCTGGCACTGATAGTAGCTTAGTTCCCCAATAATTTGTGCACTCCTGCAAACGTTCTTTCTTTGGCAGTTTGATCATATAACCTTCTTTCCAGTCTTTATGTATTTCTTCCCTTTCCCCATATCTTATCTAGAAAATTATGTAACAGCATGGTAATGGTGTTAATAACTGCTTTGATGGCTTCTGAAGGAATTTCATCTGGTCATGTGGCTTTACCATTCTTTAATAGCTTGATGGCTTTCATTATGTCATCTTCCTTTCTTTGCTTTTCACAGTTAACGTGTAACTCATCTTCTGCTGGTAGTATATCTGGAGAGTTATTAAGGCCTGGTGTGTTCAAGAGTTCTTCAAAGTGCTCCTTCCATCTAGTCCTTTGTTCCCTTATACTAGTAAGGAAATTTCCTTTCCTATCTTTAATGAAGGCGTTGATCCGTTTGTATGTTCTGTTGTTGTGCAGTTCTTTGATATTTCCTGTATGTGCCCCTTCCTCAGCCTCTTTAGCTAGTTCATCTATACATTTCCGTTTATCCCTTTTAATGCATCTTCTCACTTCTTTGTTAACCTCTGTGTAAGTTTCTTGCAACTTGGCATTAGTACTTCTCGTTTTGCTTTTATTTATTTAATCTATGCCTTATTATTCTGACGTTCTCTTTTTCCCAGAGTTTCATTAGATGTCTCTGTCCATATATTCTTTACATGTCACCATCTATATAGCCTTTACCTATTTCCAATGATAATCTATATTTATTGTATTTTCTAGTTGTTGGTGGAGTTGGTATTTGTTTGATATTGTGATTGCAAATTTATCTTTCTTTAATTCCTTGCTCTTTAAGAAATCCTGCATTGAAATACTGTCTACCCTTATGTGTTGTAGTATATCTTTTCAGTTTAAGTTTGGTTAGCAGAAGATATTGATCTGAAGCCACATCTGCTCCTCTATAAACTTTCACATCATGTAAAAATGACTTAAACTTGTTCTCAATACATATGTGGTCAATTTGATTCTCCGTTCTATGATCTGGTAACACCCATGTAGCTTTATGTATTCTTTTATGTTGGAATATCGTTTCCCCTAGGCGCATTTCATCAAGAGCACAGAAGTTCACGAATATCTCTCCCTTCTCATCCATTTCTCCAAGTCCATGTTTTCAGATGATTTCGTTGAAGTCTCTGTTGCTTGATTCTACTTGTGCGCTTAGGCTTCACATCAAGAATATACTATTTTTCGCCCCATCGACATATTGAGTCTTAATTTAAGTGACAAGTTTTGAATTCTTGAATAAAAAAATCAAAGAATTTTAAATTATTTTTTATTGGGATCAAAATCATATTTAGAATTTTTGAGAAAATTGTATGAAGTTGAAATTGTGTGGCCTAATACAGATACAAATTTGTGATACGTTTCACAAAGATTAAAGATAGAGGTCATGAATTTCACATTTTGTATACAACTGTAGAGTGAAGTATTCGCCGCTCTAGGACGCACGGCGCTCTGGGTCTCCTAGAGGTAAGACGTCTGTCTGGACAGGAAAGTCTAGAGTTTGAATCCCTCCATAGTCAACAGTTTATTTCTGGATCTACCCTAATCTGGACTCTGGGTAGTGATTCCATGTCTAGCCCTTTCAAATAATGGTAAAAAAGGAGGTCCCGTGTGCACTCGCGCACGTTAAAGAACCCTTGGCAGTTGGAAGTCAAAAAGAGGAAGAGTGGGCAAAACTACAATGCAAATCTAAGAAAACGGATGTGTCGAGCCGAGAGGCGCTGTTGCTGTGGTTTTTGCTTTAAACTAATGACACAATGCACCCACGTTCGCTTATCGGGTGAATGCTAAGATAAAAATAAGTAAAAGCACTGGCCGCATCATTTGGAGGTGAGGGGTGGATCATTACTTTCCTGTGTTGTTACTTTCCTCAACTCATCTGTCCATTCATTTTCACAAAAGTGGTCTAGAGAGCGTCACGTTAATGATAAATCACCATAGTACGCACTACTCTATTGATACCCTATCCCCATAAAGAATACAGAAATAGGATGGAACTGTTTTAACAAAGAACACCTTCTGCGTTTTTATATCAATTGTGGTAAATTTCCTGCTATTTCCCTTATCTGTTGGCGAACTTACTTTGTATAATCGGATTGTATTTTTTGCCGGAATCGATTTATCGCGTAATATGATATTATAGTCCCTTCAGAAATTCATAATCACACCTGAATTAGTATTGCGTGATAACCGTTTGTTATTTTGCTTTTAAATTTTGTATGCAATCTTAGAATATTGATGACGTTATAGAAATATTTTTTGCTCTGAGAAATTTGACCTAGATTAAAAGTTTTCTTGTTTAGGCTATATTAAATTCACCCTGTTTGAATTTGACACCATTTTAGCATATATACATTAATTTGGTGCGGTCGTTCACGTAAAATAGTTTGGCTATTGCAGAAACACTAACTTCAGGAAAATCCCGTGCACAAAACTGAATTGTTATTGAACGACATGACGCACCACGGCCTTGGATTTAATTACTGAAGGGAAGGCGTATCTTTATTAATTTTGTGAAGACTCAGTAGACAATTTGTTGACTTTAAATACCAACATTTATATCTAAATTACAGTGAGTTTGAAATGCAAATTTATAACTATGCAGAAGGTTATTGTTTTATACATGTGGTATATTAACGCATGCTGGAAGCACTGAAAACGGCCTTGTCCATGATGCGGGACTTATTTTCCAATCAAAAAGTACCGACGGTAGGGACTACCATACTGAAATGAATGGAAACATTTTCAGGCACTGGTTGGAGAACGATCTTTTACCAATCCTGGAGAGACCTTCATGCACAGTCATGGATAATGCATCATACCACAATGTCGTATCAGAGGAAGACAAAGTGCCTACTGCATCAAATACAAAAGAGCAAATTAGGACATGGCTTGCGATTGAAAATGTCAAATTTGACGACACATATTTAAAATCCGAACTGTTACAACTTGTGAAGAATACGAATAAGAAAAAGGCGTACCATGTTGACAAAACCATTGAGAAATACGGCCACACCACTCTTCGACTCCCTGCATATCCTGCGCACCTTAATCGAATCGAACTTGTCTGGGCTCACGTCAAAGGACAAGTTGCAGAACAGAACAGGACGTTTAAAATGTGTGATGTTGAAGTTCTGACACGCGAGTCTCTCTCAAAAATAGACATTCCGTTCTGGAAGAAGTGTGTTGAACATGTGCTGCGGGTGGAAGATGAGTACTGGAAACGAGATGGATTACTATTTGTCCAGCCAGTAATGATTATCAACCTCTTGGAATCGTCAGATTCGGAATGTTTAAAATTAAGATGAATTCAATTCCAGCTGCAGTTAGGACGTACTGGGGTCTAATGGTGACCGAAGGACAAGACTAATTGTAACCAATTGAATTCATGTTTGCAAATACACATAACGAACAACACCCACAATTAAGGGGTGTAGATAAGCCTCTCTACATTAACTATGTAGATAAGCCTCTAACAAGAATTGCAGTAAACTGGAAAATTTAACACGATTACTGTAAACTCTAAAATTTGAATCAACTTATGTGATATGTCATAAAAGATCAAAGGAATTCGCTGATGTGCAAAATCTGTTGTGTTTGTGGAATAAAAAATACCAAAATCTTTGCGTCACCAATATTCTAAGATTGCATGCAAACTTTGAAACCAAAATAACAAGCGGTTATCATGCAAAACTAATTCAGGTGTGATTATGAATTTCTGAACGGACTATAGTTGTTCTTATGTTTTGTAACCGCTTTCCAATCAATTAAAAGTCAATAATAAAATTAAGTTTTCAATATATATATATTCATACTAATATATATTATTTGTAATTCGTGAAAGAATATCACTTCTTCATGTTTACTGAATGTCAAAGTTAAAGCAAGTTAAAGATTGCTTTATTCTCACAATTATTATTATAGCATATATTTTCAATAGAATATCGTGTGATAATCATCACCATCATCAAGTACCGGGCTTACTGGCGTAGGTGCTCATGTCTCTCTACAACCTTCGATCTCGGCAGCTATTTATCATTTCTGTTGTTGACCTTCTGCCAAGCCATTCTCTCAAGCTGTCTGTTATTTTTTCTATTTGCTTCCCTCTATCTCTTCGTCCCTCAATTTTTCCATTTGTCACAATATGTTCCAGTTGTTCTCTTCTCATTACATGCCCAAAAAATGATGATTGTTTCTTCCTAATATTGGAAATTAGCTCTCTTTTTGCTTTGACCTTTCTCAGAACCTTTTCATTACTCTTCTTAGCTGATAATATTTATTGTTAATGTATGCTTTCTAATATAGTAATACTTTGTTTGTGATAAAACATTCAAACGTGGCGACTACAAGTTTGTAAGAAGACAGTGTACAATCAAGTTGGGCGTCCCGCATTAGAGACTATCAGATATCTATCACGATCATAATCATCATCAACATCTGTAGATGCCATGCCGATCTCTCTCCACATCACTCGGTCCTTAATACATAATTTCATATATATATATATATGTCATAATTTCATATGTATATATATATATATATATGTCATAATTTCATATATATATATGTCATAATTTCATATATATATATGTCATAATTTCATATATATATATATATATATATATATCATAATTTCATTCGGCGATCTTTTCTTATGCTATTTGGATAAGCTGTTCGATATTTTTTCACTTGGTTTTCCTCTGCTCTTCTTTCCATTCATTTTGCCTGTTGTTATAGTATTCCTAAGGTATTCTTTTCGCATGCAATGTCCAATAAATGTAGATTGTTTCTTCCATATGATTATGATGATATTCCTAGCTTCTCCAAACATCAGTCATGATATAACCAAATATTGCTGCTCTGAAAGATACAAATGTAAACTGACTTATGTAAGAGCGCGGTTCTGATCCACGGCTGCCGTCATTAATAACATTCTACTAAATTCATTCGAAGATAGTACAAGTGTGTGTGACTAGGTAACATCATCAACGGAATACGCTGTACCCTATTCGGCGGACACCTCAATCCTCTTCGCTTCTCAGCTCAAAGCTGCATCAAATGTTGTCAGTACATAAATAAGGCAAATACTTACCATGCATGGCGACATTTAAGTTTCTCGACTTTTTAAACGTTCATTACATCGTTTACTTAAGCTACAATAATCTCTGGATGTTGTCTGACAAGGGGGTAGTTGATATATTTTACATTAAATCAAAGGAAATGTAATTACAGTCTACATGGATGCTAACTATTCCAATACGTTATTTATATAAGTCATAAAAACCAGCTACAAATTTATAGTTAGACCGTAAAAGATCACATGTGAGACCTTAGCGATCAAACACGTGGGAGAAACATCAGCCGGGATAAGCCTCCAACGTGTGTTTTTAAGTTAAGCCCTTAACTTACGACTGACTCAGCAGGTCGGTAATGGATAAATGTTTTATGCTCAAAGAAATCACAGACGATAGAGATAGAAAAATATAAAGTAGCAACAATCAATATGTGCGAAATAAAAAATAAAGAAATTGAACTTATAAAAGAAATGGCAAAAAGGAAAATTAAAATACTAGGATAAGCGGACACCAGAGTAAAAGGAAAACAGATAAATAAAACCCACATGAACTACACTATAATATTCTCAGGAGTCGACAACCCAGAAAGAGCAACACGCGGAGTAGGCTTTATCATCGACCCAGAACACGCAAAGAACATTCTAGAAATAATAATACTACTCAGAAAGGCATTCTGCAATACAAACTTCATCCCAACGTTGTTCTTCCAATGTCAGTCCTAGATGCAAGGACAGTAAGAAAAATAACCTCTACTGAGATTAAATGTGTCAGACGAATGACAGGAAACAGTCTGAGAGACAAGATCAGAAATTGTGAAAAATTATGAGAAAAAAAGTAGGAAAACCCTCGCCATAGAATATATACAGAAACAACAGATACAATAGTTTGGCCACGTGACAAGGCGGAGTATTCAAAATGCAACACAACGAGCCCTCAATAAAGGTTTCGAGAATACCAGACCCAAGGGTCGACCACGAACAAAGATGGATCGATGGAACATTAAAAGCACTAAGAAACATAACAACAGCAGAGGCGACGAGCAAAAGACTGCAAATTATATCTCCCCTCGACGCTGAAACGCAAATGAGAAAGAAAAGAAGATTAAAAAGAATCGTCGTCAATGAAGTACGGAAAAACATGTCCCCACAATTATCCACAAGGAAGTTCGAACACAAAATGTCCCCACAATTATCCACAAGGAAGTTCGAACACAAAATGTCCCCACAATTATCCACAAGGAAGTTCGAACACAAAATGTCCCCACAATTATCCACAAGGAAGTTCGAACACAAAATGTCCCCACAATTATCCACAAGGAAGTTCGAACACAAAATGTCCCCACAATTATCCACAAGGAAGTTCGAACACAAAATGTCCCCACAATTATCCACAAGGAAGTTCGAACACAAAATGTCCCCACAATTATCCACAAGGAAGTTCGAACACAAAATGTCCTCACAATTATCCACAAGGAAGTTCGAACACAAAATGTCCCCACAATTATCTACAAGGTAGTTCGAACACTAAATGTCCAGCTGCTTTTCTGCACACATCATTGCCAACTGAGATAGGGCAAAATGTCTGGCTACTTATCTGCAAAATCATCATCCAGTGAGATCGGAAAAAAAATATTATGGTACTTTTCTGTACAATCATCGCCAAGTAAGATCAGACAAAATGTCCCGACAATCATCGCCAAGTAAGATCAGACAAAATGTGCCGCCAATCATCGCCAAGTAAAATCAGACAAAATGTGCCGCCAATCATCGCCAAGTAAGATCAGACAAAATGTTCCGACAATCATCGCCAAGTAAGATCACACAAAATGTTCCGACAATCATCGCCAAATAAGATCAGACAAAATGTTCCGACAATCATCGCCAAGTAAGATCACACAAAATGTTCCTACAATCATCGCCAAGTAAGATCAGACAAAATGTGCCGCCAATCATCGCCAAGTAAGATCAGACAAAATGTTCCGACAATCATCGCCAAGTAAGATCAGACAAAATGTTCCCACAATCATCGCCTAGTAAGATCAGACAAAACGTTTCCACAATCATCGCCAAGTAAGATCAGACAAAATGTTCCCACAATCATCGCCAAGTAAGATCAGACAAAATGTTTCCACAATCATCGCCAAGTAAGATCAGACAAAATGTTCCAACTAGCATCGCTAAGTAAGATCAGACAAAATGTTCCCACAATCATCGCCTTGTAATATCAGACAAAATGTTCCCACAATCATCACCTTGTAAGATCAGACGAAATGTTCCGACAATCATCGCCAAGTATTATCAGACAAAATGTTACCACAATCATCGCCTTGTAAGATCAGACAAAATGTTCCGACAATCATCGCCAAGTAAGATCACACAATATGTTCCCACAATCATCGCCAATTAAGATCAGACAAAATTTTCCGACAATCATCGCCAAGTAAGATCGGACAAAATGTCCGGCTACTTTTCTGTACAATCATCGCCAAGTAAGTTCAGACAAAATGTCCACCAACTATTCTGTAATACTCAATGACATACATAACACTGGACACATACCCCAAGATCTACTAAAATCTATCTTTGTAGCCATACCGAAGAAGTCAGGCGCTACTTATTGTGAGGATCATCGCACTATTAGTCTCATTAGCCATTTGACGAAAATATTACTATGAATCATCATGAGACGTATAAGGAACAAAATAAAACCAGAAATAAGTGAGCAACAATGTGGAGTTGTGGAAGTCATGGGTACCAATAATGAAATATACATCCTGAGAACATTGATAGAAAGAACTATAGAGGTAAAGAAAGATCTATATACATATGCTTCATAGACTACACAAAAGTATTTGACAAAGTAAAGCATGTGGAAATAATCAATATGCTTGAGAAATTAAACATTGATGGCAAGGATCTGCGAATCATATAAAATATGTACTGGCAACAAAAAGCAGCTATACGAATTAGCAAACAAACAGGACAATTCCAATACATAAAACAAGAAGTCAGACACGGCTGTGTTCCGTCGCCGAATTTGTTTTCACTTTACAGCGAACATATTATGAGATCAATAGTAGACAAAAAAGGAATTGAAGTCAATGGTCACAATATAAATAATTTGCGATATGCGAATGACAGAGTCTTAATAACAGAGACAAAGAATGAACTACAAGAAATGATAGACATAATAGTAAAAGAAAGCAACAAGAAAGGTCTCAGTCTGAATAGTAAGAAAACAGAAGTAATGGTTATATCGAAGAAACAATCACCACCATCATGCAGCATAAAAATAAACGAGGCAAATCTGAAACAAGTACAACGTTTCAAATACTTGGGCACAATAATAACATCAGATGGAAGATGTACCACATAAATAAAAAAAGCAGAATAGATCAGAACAAAATAGCATTTCAGAAAATGAAAAATATCTTATGCAACAAATCTATGTCAATGGAAATGAAAAAGAGAGTACATCGGTGCTATATAGAACCAATTCTGACCTATGGAAGCGAATCATGGACTTTAGACAAACAAATGAAAAGACGATTAGAGGCCACAGAGATGGGATTTCTCAGAAGAGTGTTGAAAGTTTCCTGGACAGCTAAAAAGAACAATGAGGAAGTTCTCAAAGAGGCCAACACAAAAAGGGAGCTCCTAAAAAAACATCAGAAAGAAACAATCAACATTTTGCAGGCACATCATGAGAAGAGGAAAGTTGGAATACTTGGTTACAACTGGCAAAATAAAAGGAAAGAGAGATCGCGGACGACAAAGAGAGAAAATAAAGGATAGTTTGGTGTCATGGCATGAAATACAGCTAACAATAGAACTGATACGATGCACTGTAGATAGAATATCGTGTAAGGACATGATCACCTACGCCAACCGGTAAGGCACATGATGATGATGACTATTCTATACAATCGTCGCCAAGTAAGATCGGACAAAATGTCCGGCTACTTTTCTGTACAATCGTCGCCAAGTAAGATCGGACAAAATGTCCTGCTACTTTTCTTGTTGATTATTTCCAGCCACCCAAAATTCAGAACTCAGTTCGTCCCTACCTAATGTTGTCCTAGGATATAATGTTCCCTTTTCAGAAACGGTTCCCACTTTACAAAGCCCGTGATTGTCAAGAGCTGGGAAAATATTAGACGAGTGTCATAATTTCCCAAAAGCTTTGAAAGCTTTCCTGACCCTGGTGTTATGATTGGGGAGGGACCGTAGACGAATTCGTGATAATTGAAACCTTTCACTCGCGTCATTTGGGCCGATTTGGTGTTCCCGTTTGTCCTCGTGTGGGATTGATAGCTCGCGAAACATGCGAACGACGTGACAAATGCGCAGAACGCTGTCCTAAGGTGCACATAATACGCAGAAAGAAAACACACCCATTCTGGCGGGATTTAACTCAATTACCTCCTGTCAGAAACCTTGTGCACACGGCAGTTTACAAAGCTAAAGTGGTGATTTAGCAGCTGGTTTGTTGGAAAGGTTTTCTCCAGAGGTTTTCATACTGTTGTAACTAGTGGGAAAAGAAATGAAGCTTGTGAAGTCGCAACTACGTTAAGTGAAGTAAAATATTGCATCACAATGGGTTTCGCCCATGCGCTGCTGGGGCCCAAAAGGGGGATAAAGAATTGTGGCGCTGTTCCCTAAAAGGTAAGAGGCAATTAAGGAGGGTTGGGTCATTTTGTTATTGCAAGTAACTAGAAGCTTATTATAATTATCCACAGAACACGGTTTTTGTATATGTTTGTATATCAGTGATCAAGTCCTTCTGCGGAAATTGACTATCGTGGACACTGGCAAAAATAAAAGAGATGTTCAACGAGGAAATGTCGGCAGAGGTTGATGCACCTTGCCTGCCCCATCTCTTTGCTGCAAAAACCTAGCAACTCAAACCTACACAACACAAAATGTTCTTCTGAGTACATCTTACAAGTCGGGAAAAGCATAAACAAGAACGACAAATAAGACGAATTGAATATTAAGTAAAATATAACTAAGTAATAAAGAAATTGCCCGTGTGTTACCGGGGCCTCATTATGAGGGAGTAAAGAATAGTGACACTGTGACCTTCCAGGCATGTCGTAAGAGGTGACTACGGAGGTTGATCGATGGCTTGACAAGCTGTCATTGTAAAAAGTATTGTTATGGAAACAGATTGTGATCTCTGCAATATGTGACATTTTGGCATGCAAGGTTTCTGTTTTTGAGATTGTGGTTCTGCCCTATGTGCCGTCTTCGGCTCGAAAGGACAATATATAGATAGATAGAATAAAGAAATAACTTAATATAAACACTATAGACCTCCCGAAAGCTGCTCAAACAACGTAGGTTACGCTGGATTAACCACGTACACCGCATGAAAGATGACCGCTTACCAAAAGATATACTCTATGGACAACTAGCAGATGGCAAAAGGACTAGGGGGCGCCCAAAACTTCGATTTGTAGACGTGTGTAAAGGTGACACGAAGACTGAAAATAAACCATGCAGCCTGGGAAGAAACAGCAACAGATAGTAATCTTTGGAAACACACTCTAAAGCTCCAACTCAAACAAGAAGCAGACAGATTCATAGAAAAAGAGAATATGCGGCGAAAGAAAAGAAAAAATAACATTTCTAGGAGCTCTGATAAAATCAAAGTCCACTATGATTGACGGAGGATACTACTACTATAGACACTACTTATGCAATGTCGCACATGCACCTGATACTTAGCTGTTCTTTATTGTTTATTTTGTTCATTGTGTTTGTCTGTTTAACAGAAAATCAAATGTTAAAATAGTAGTTGACTATTTGTGTGGGAGCTGTGCTGAATTTACACAAGTAAAGTGTGATCTCTGCTGGACTCTCTGCTCCGTTCTGTTTTGAAAAAATGAGCACATAGCAGGTTCCTACACAGAAGTAACAAGTAAATAACAAAATGAAATGTTAGAAAGTACTGACAGCGATTGATAGTTTTCTACTTCATATCCTTCCACCCATAACCCCTACTAATCAGGTAAAGCTTTTACCATACCATTTTTTTCTTCTTTTTTTTTTCTATTTTTCTTTTCAATTCTCCCTCACATTTAGCTTTACTGCAGCTTCGCATTTTTGTGCATTCATTTGCATTTCTTTGCCTGAACCCCCCCCCCCCACCCCCCCCCCCCCCCCCCCCCCACCCCTGTTAAATATTGTTCTAGTTTTTTTACATAACTTTCCAAGATTTTGCGGATAACATAGTCAGCACTATCACAGTGCCGTTTTTCTTGTCCAGAAAAATACAAGCTAGTACCCATTTAATCTTGGATGAACCCAGAAGCCATCAATTGAGATCGAACTCGACCACCAGACCAGTTATCTACCACTGCTCTCTGTTTTAAAATTAATAATAATGAAGGATCGAGCAGCATCAGTTCCGCCGGCCATAGTTTGCACATCCCTGATCTGACGGTGTTGTAGATGGTTTCTTTGGGGGGACAGGCAAATTGAATTAAAAAAAAAAAAAAAAACAGTGACAGTATTGTTGTAAGGAAGACAAATGAATATATGGAAACATGGCTGAACCGTTGCAGTGGATGCAGTTAATGGGTGTTCTATTAGTGGAAAGCGATAGGTTTTTTTTATATATTTTTTTTCACTTGTATTCATTTATGAGTTGTGTCCATTTAGTTTGCATCATCCGACACGTGTGTCTGTTCGAGATTTGATTTGGAATAGAGCAAAGAAGATGAGTTTTGAGTTTATTAGGAGAAAAATAAACTATGCTGAATTGTTTCATTTCGTGTGGTAAAGTGTTTTTTTTTTAATTCAAATGACAGTTGTTTATAATACTTCCACTACAAACAAACAAAAGTAAAACAACATAAAATAATGGACAGATCTTATTTAATCTTGTATGAGCACATAATCTCAGCCAGACAGGGTGAGAGTGGAGAAAATTGTTATTTAAAAAAAAAAAAAACATTAAACTATCATGCATCATTGCAATAATGGTACGCAAACAAATATTACAATTACGATAATGGTTAGAAAAATACATTAAAACTTTGATATTGGTAAACAAAAAGTAAACAAAAAGCATTAAAATTACGATGACGTTAAGCAGCAAACATTAGTTCTGCAATTATGCTCAACTATCTATCTATCTATTGACCTTTCGAGCCGTAACCGGCCCATAGGGCGTAGACCAAGATACACCTCCTATATGAATTTTTGTTCTAACAGTTTTCTTTTAAAGGTATTTTATCAAATCTCGCCATCTGTCTCTGTTCTGTGCAAGCAGTTCTATCTCATTGAGGGAGCCGATTCCTGCTGCTCTTGCCTCTCTCATCAATGTTCTTCTCAGTGTCTCCCTGGGTCTTCCTCTTTTTCTTTTACCTGTCGTTTCCCATATGAGGGCTTGCTTTGCTATTCGATTATTATCTCTTCTCATCACATGTCCAACGTATGACCATCGTCTTTTCTTTATTACTGAAGATATTAGTGGTTGATTGGCGATTTCTCTAATTTCCTCGTTTGTTTTGAATTCGTTCCATTCTATACCAAGTATTTTCCTTAGACATTTATTTTCGAATGCGTTCAACTTTGTTTCTATATATCTTGTTGTTTTCCAGCTTTCACACGCATACGTAAGGGTTGATAGTACATTTGATTTGAATAGCCTAAGTTTTGTGTTTGTGCTAATGAGTTTTGATTTCCACAACTTTTCAAGGCTTCTGAAAGACATTGCTGCTTTAGCCAGTCTGATTCTAATTTCTTTGCTCGTATCCCCTTCTCGATTAATGTGACTTCCAAGATAGATAAAGTGATCGATATCTTCTACTGGTTTGTTTTCCATGTATATTTTGTCACTTGTTGAAATTAAACTTTTCATGACTTTAGTCTTTTCATGATTGACCTCAAGCCCAATTTTGCTGGCTATTGATGATAGTTCATTTGTGTTTTCCTGCATCGTTTTTATCTGAATGCTCAACTAAAAACGCTAATTATGGTAATCAACCACTGGTATCTCTTGATCTCTAATACTAGGTGTAATACAGTGTGCGAGTTTAACATTATTTTTTTTTTTTATTCTTCAAGAATGACTTTCACACAATGCTCACTTTATTACATGAATGTGCAATACTAATAAATATTATACGCATTCTGTTAATATTTGTTTATTTTGAATATACATTGTGATAAACATTACAAGTAAAAAAATTTGACTAGATATGAATATCAAAAAGACTAAAACTATGATCATAAACAAAGAAAATTCTCAAGACATATTGTATTATACCTAATTTTAATACCATGAAAAATATACTAACAACAAAACAAATAACAGTAGGACTGAATCAAAGAAGGGCAAAATGTTACATCTTCTCAATATTACTGTATGGTGCAGAAACATGGACATTAGACAAGAAAACAGAACAGAAAATTGAAGCCTTTGAAATGTGGATTTATAGAAGAATAGGTAGAATTGGATGGAAAGAAATGAAAACAAGCGATGAAGTTTTAAAACAACTCAAAATAAAAAGAGAACTACTAAATACAATTAAGACAAGACAAATGAAATGTTTGGGACATTTTAAAAGACACAACAGCCTAATGAAAGTAATATTGGAAGGGAAAATACAAGGTAAAAGAGGCAGAGGCATACCAAGACTAACATGGACGAGTAACATCAAAAGATGGACAAGTCAATCTATGACAACCTGCACCATCACTGATACCTAAAAGGTGTCGTGATTTATATCATTTGAATTGTCTGAATTAGTGAACATGTACTGCATCTATCCATCTATGCATTCATGCATTCTGACCACCGAACCTGCACCATCAAATCAAGAAATAGAATGTAATGGCGATTCATGGTAGCCAACCTTCGTTGCGGAGACGGCGCTCGATGATGATGATGATGATTTTGAATAAAGTAATTAATAATAAGGAACAATAAAATACATCAGTCTTAAACAACTAATACTTATTTTTTAAAAATTGTCAAAATAAGTTCGCTCAATTTGCACACTTCTTTAAAGTCTAGAATATGAATGATTATCTTTCATAAACTTGGTTTAAGGAGGATCAAACATAATCATATATAAGGAGGATCAAATATAAAAATATAAAAGGGAAGATCAAATATAATAATATTTAAGGAGGAACAAACATAATAATATATAAGGAGGATCAAATATAATAATATATAAGGAGGATCAAATATAATAATATATAAGGAGGATCAAATATAATAATATATAAGGAGGATCAAATATAATAATATATAAGGAGGATCAAATATAATAATATATAAGGAGGATCAAATATAATAATATATAAGGAGGATCAAATATAATAATATATAAGGAGGATCAAATATAATAATATATAAGGAGGATCAAATATAATGATATATGAGGATCAAATATAATAATATATAAGGAGGATCAAGCATAATAATATATAAGGAGGATCAAATATAAAAATATAAAGGGGAAGATCAAATATAATAATATTTAAGGAGGAACAAACATAATACTATATAAGGAGGATCAAACATAATAATATAAGGAGGATCAAATATAATAATATATAAGGATGATCAAATATAATAATATTTAAGGAGGATCAAACATAATAATATGTAAGGAGGATCAAACATAATAATATATAAAGAGGATCAAATATAATAATATATAAGGAGGATCAAATATAATAATATATAAGGAGGGTCAAACATATAAATATATAAGGATGGTCAAACATAATAATATAAGGTGGGCCAAATATAATAATATAAGGAGTGTAAAACATAATAATATAAGAGGGGTCAAACATAATAATATAAGAAGGGTCAAACATAATAACATAAGAAGGGTCAAACATAATGATATTAGAAGGGTCAAACATAATGATATTAGAAGGGTCAAACATAATGATACAAGAAGGGTCAAACATAATAATATAAGAATGGTCAAACATAATGATATAAGAAGGGTCAAGCATAATGATATTAGAAGGGTCAAACATAATGATACAAGAAGGGTCAAACATAATAATATAAGAATGGTCAAACATAATGATATAAGAAGGGTCAAGCATAATAATATAGGGAGGGTCAATCATTATAATATATGAAGGGTCAAACATAATAATATAAGAAGGGTCAAACATAATAATATAAAGAGGGTCAAACATAATAATATAAGAAGGGTCAAACATTATAATATAAGAAGGGTCAAACATAATAATATAAGATGGGTCAGGTCAAACATAATAATATAATGAGGATCAAACATAAAAATATAATGAGGATCAAACATAATAATATAATGAGGATCAAACATAATAATATAATGAGGATCAAACATAATAATATAATGAGGATCAAACATAATAATATAATGAGGATCTTCCTTCTTCTTCGCATATTTCTTCTATCCTTCCTCTGCTGCCGTTGACGTCGAGGGGAGAAACAATCTGCGATTCTTTGCTCTTCTGTTGGCCTCTTCTGATGTTATCCCTCCTAGTGACTCTAGTATTCCCTTTATCCATCTCTTTCTCGGTCTTCCTCTTAATTTGGCGTTTTCGTAGCGTTTATTAAAGGCTCTTTGAGTCATTGTTAGTTCTTTTTGTCTTGTTATGTGGCCGAACCAATTTATCTATTGTTTCTTTATGTATTCGATGGCTGGTTCAATTTCGAGTTTCTTCCTCAGGTCAGTGTTTCTTACTCTGTCCCATAAGCTGTTTCCTGTCATTCTTCTGACACATTTCATTTCGGTGGTCGTTATCTTTCTTATTGTTCTAGAGTCCAGCGTCCAATTCTGGCACTGATAACTCAGAGTTGGTAGAAAAATTGATTTCTATATTGCCCTTTTTGCTTCCGTAGTTATTGCTTTGTTTTCAATAGTGTTGATACTTGGCCTATAACTTGGCTTGCTTTGTTACACCTTATATCTATCTCGGTCTCTTGGTTATTGTCTTGTGTTAACGTGCTACCCAGATATTTAAAATTGTCTACTTGCTTCAAAGTCGTATTATCTATTACTTTGTTTAGTTTTTCTTTCTTTCTCGCTATTGCCATTACTTCGGTTTTGCTTATGTTGATCTTCATGTTGTATTTTTACAAGTGTTGTTTAACCTGTTGATATGTTTTTGTAGGTCCTCAGTTGTTTCATGTATCAGAACTTGGTCATCTGCAAATAGTATTTCATTTATTTCTTCCTCTCGTCTGCTGTTTTCTGGTACGTATATTTCGTTCATTTTTGTGTTATCGCTTGTTATCATCCTTGTTGGTATATTTCCTTTGATTGGGCATGCTAATTTGCATATATTGTCCATATATGTGATGAAAAGTAAAGGGGAAAGCACGCAGCCTTGTCTTACTCCGGAGTTAATAGTGAAGTGCTTAGAGTAGCCTGCTGAAGATCTTACTGTAGTGCGACTACTTTCATAGAGGCTCTTGCATATCTCTAGTAGGTGGTGACTCACTCCGTACAAGGGCAATACGGACCACAGTTGTTCCCTGTCCACCCTATCGAACGCCTTTTCTTGGTCAATAATGAGGATCAAACATAATAATATAATGAATATCAAACATAATAATATAATGAGGATCAAACATAATAATATAATGAGGATCAAACATAATAATATAATGAGGATCAAACATAATAATATATGGAGGATCAAACATAATAATATGATGAGGATCAAACATAATAATATAATGAGGATCAAACATAATAATATAATGAGGATCAAACATAATAATATGTCTTACAACTGATGAAAACCATACTCATTCATAAGTGAATCTCACCGTCCTGGCTAATCAAGTAGGAATCAAGAATAAGGAAGATAACTTGGTAACTAAGAATTCCATGCTGTAATCGTATATATTGGGCCAAAAGGCGCTGATATAGCAGATATAGTCATAACTGTAAACAATGTCACAATGTAATCACGACGGCTGAACGTTATTTTACCACCGGACGACATCAAAATTCAATGGTCGGGCAAACGCTCAAGAAGAACAATAATAATAAGATTGTTTTTTAAATGCCTTCATATTTGAAGAAGAAATGGTGCTCAATTATTCCTGCAAAGAATAGAATCATAATAGAGTCTTCCCACAACCAAACGGCGGTCAGCACTCAAATGTAAACATAAAAACGCGTCTATTTCTTCTTTTCTTCTTCCTCTTTGTTCGATCAGGAATTAATTATTTCTATCTTCCACTTTTTAAAAAGCAATAAGGGCGTAATAGCGTTGTGTCATAGTTTATGACAATTTACGATATCTGTGCCCAAAGCATTCTACTACAGAACATTTTTGTTTTCCATACCTATCAAACCTTACTCTCTTAGTCTGACTAATTAGTCTGCTTCTGGAGCCACAAGATCATGTAGAACCAGATAATAATCAGTTCGGTTCACACTAATTCTGATGCAAGCAGTCAACTATGAGTCGCTACAGTCTTTCAGTCCGTTCTTTGTCTTAATCCCCGTGCCAAGCTCATTCCCATAGTTTCAGAACCTGTGGGGAAGTGTAAAGTTATTGGATTGTTATGACCTCATATTAGAGCAACAGCCATTACATATGCAACTAATATCAGAATAGTCGTTGCTGAACTTTTGTAAGGGGAGATTTTCTGGTGCCTCCATCATAATACATCAGGTCAAATGACAAATATTTGGTTCTCACTATTCTATTACCCGAAACATTTCTAGCCAAAATAGTGTCGGTGTAGATTTACCATTCTAAAACTTGAAGTTGATACCTTGATATTTGAGGTATGCTTCCTTTCCGTTGAGAGGTGTAGTTGAGCAATGAAGCTGTGCAAGAGTCAAAACAGCTTTCAGCTATAAGGGTAAATTGCTGTTTATATTATCAGCATCATCGTGTGCAGTGCCGACTGAATATTTGAACATTGAACCTCAACTCAACAACATACGAGTATACCGCAAGCAATCTATCTTTTCTGTTCATTACTTTCTTTTCATATATGTGTGCTTGGACGTACATTACCTTTTGCTCTTGTTCCCTTTGGTGCCATTGTGGCTGGGTAGCGAGTGCACTCCCTAATAACCAGAAGGATTCGGATCCAAATGTGCCGAATTTTTTTTTCATATCGACAAAGTTTCGGGGTTCACCCAAACTCTGAAAATCGACACCAGAGATGTTTTTGAGAGAATAAGGAGACATGGCGTGATACTGAACACATGACCCTGTGAAAGGTGCCGTTTGTCATTCAAGATTATACGAACTAACAAAATAACCAAACGTTATTTCCAAAGAAACACAATTTTCTGTCTTTCTTGTTGTCTTTGACTTTCTAGTCAGATATTTTATTATTTTGTTTATTACAACGATGATTGTTTCTTGTTGAAGTTTGGGGTGTTTTTGTTTCTATGTTCTTCAATATTGCGTAAGCATTATTGTGTGTGTTGTACCTTATTTCTTTTATTTATTTATTTTTTGTTGCATATCAATACATTGTAAAAACACCTGTCCACAATAGATAATGGTTGTAACATGATTGTTGGCATAGATCAGTGGTCAGTTCTTTAAGCTTCATCAAATAATCAGAACGTGCCATCTATATCTTTCTGAGAAAAAAACAACATTTTAATAGCGTCGCAGAGAATTGAATGTTTTTGATTACCACAGGATACTAATGGCTTTTTTCTCGCCATATCGTTCTTGTGACAATATCTCCCTATTACCAACAACTCAGTATTGTTTCTTTGTTTATAACAGCGACAATTGAGTAGTAGTTGGTTAATTGGTTGCGTTCGCCCGATGACTAAAGTATTCTAGAGTGTCGTAGTAGACTAGAATATACATCTTCATCATCCGCCCTTACAAGGACTTGGTGGACGTGTCTGCGTTGTGTTGTGGTTTGCAGTATAACTGTTATATTTGCGCCTTTCGGCCCAACATATCCGACTTCAGCACGACATTTTTGAGTACCGGGTTGTCTTCCCTCTTCGATCCCTGCCCTCTTGGCCAGACTAGACAGGTTAGTCTGTTACTGGAGGCACCACGGAGAGGTGGAGCAGGGTCTGGATGGTTTTGGTTCACCGATCCTGGCGCAAGCCATCAGCTGTGGGTCGCTGGCAACTTCTGGTGCTAGTAGGCGCGCCTTCGCCTCCGAGTAGTAGTTTGAACATCAGCTTAACGGTAAAGTGAACACAAATTTGGTTTCTTTTTGACACTGTTCAATTGACCGAAATAAAGGTTGGATGCTTAGCTCCCTGGCTTTGATGAACAGTGAAAAAGTACAACTTCCTCTATTTCCAAATCTGCTGACCTGGTACTGTGAATCAGAAATGACATTATCAAAGATAGATTAAGCATTGAGCCAGTCCTAAGCTACGTACAAAAACAACAAGTTAACTGGTTTACCCGTCAAGAAAGAATGTTGTGTAGTTCTTTACTATCATCATCATCATCAAGTACTGGGCCTGCTAGCGTAGGTGATCATGTCTCTCCACAATTTTCGATCTCGACAGTTATTTATCATTTCTGTTGTTGATCGTCTGCCAAACCATTCTCTTAAGCTGTCTGGTATTTTTTCTCTTTGCTTTCCTCTATCTCTTCGTCCCTCAATTTTTCCAGTTGTTCTCTTCTCATTACATGGCCAAAAAATGATGATTGTTTTTTCCTAATATTGAAAATTAGCTCTCCTTCTGCTTTGGCTTCTTTCAGAGCGTTTTCATTACTCTTCTTAGCTGTCCATGGTATTCTCAACATTATTCTGTAAAACCACATTTCTACAGACTTTACTATTCTTCAGGTTCAGGTTCTTTACTAAACATAGCATATATATATATATATATATATATATATATATATATATATATATATATATATATAAGATGAGAAGAGAGGAGAGTGAGAGGCAGACCCAGAGTTAGGTGGACATACAACATTAAAGAAACACTACGGCAACATCAATCAACTATGAGTGGGGCCTCCAAGTGGGCAAGAACCAGAACTTTTTATCTCTCTCTCTCTCTCGAGACCAGAAAGGGGTACAAAGGAAATGAAGAAAGAAAGATAGATACAACGAAAGAAAGAGAGAAAGAAGGAAGAAAAGAAAGAAAAACTGTGACGTTTAATACTATACTTCCCTACTAGGCTAGAAAGCCGTGGTAGAGCAGTAGTTAGTGACCTAATACGCAAGATTCACTCAGTCGTAAATATGCTCCAGATATTGTTTCTCTTCTGTAATGGCCTGTATGAAAGAAAGACTCACTAGCGTTGAACCGATTAAAACCACATTTAACCCCCCCACCCCCCACCCCATTCCCCCACAAAGAAATGCGCTACTTCTATAATATCACGAGCACTAACACTATAGAATCTATACACCATTGTGGAGCAAAGACAGGATCAATTTTTCTTTTCTAAAACTTTGTTATCGAACATTACTCAAACCTTAGATCTTTTCTAAAACTTTGTTATCAAATATTACTCAAATCTTAGATCTTTTCTAAAACGTTGTTATCAAATATTACTCAAATCTTAGATCTTTTCTAAAACTTTGTTATCAAATATTACTCAAATCTTAGATCTTTTCTAAAACTTTATTATCGAACATTACTCAAATCTTATATCTTTTCTAAAACTTTGTTATCATACTCAAATCTTAGATCTTTTCTAAAACTTTGTTATCAAATATTACTCAAATCTTAGATCTTTTCTAAAACTTTGTTATCATACTCAAATCTTAGATCTTTTCTAAAACTTTGTTATCAAATATTACTCAAATCTTAGATCTTTTCTAAAACTTTATTATCGAACATTACTCAAATCTTATATCTTTTCTAAAACTTTGTTATCATACTCAAATCTTATATCTTTTCTAAAACTTTGTTATCAAATATTACTGAAATCTTAAATCTTTTCTAAAACTTTGTTATCGAACATTACTCAAATCTTAGATCTTTTCTAAAACTTCTTTTATTTTGCATCACTTCCTTTGTTTAATGCTCATCATCATCATCACAATCATCATCATCATCATCATCATCATCATCATCATCATCATCATCATTTAACTTGTTTTTGTTGGAATGTGGTTGTCATGGCAACTTTCCTCTTCTGCGCCCTCCTTTCAAGTAATGCTTCGCATCTTTCACCTGTAAAATGCCGATTAACGGGCATTGATGCATTGTTATCGTTTCAACAAGCTGCAATATGTGTGCCTTCCGCCCAACACATTTGACTTCAGCATAATATTTTTGAGTACCGGATTGCCTTCCTTCTCTATACCTTTGTCAGGTTAATTAATAAGTTGATTTGCATGTCCAACTCCGGTAGATCGAGTGAGACCGTGATCATCATCATCATCATCATCATCATCATCATCATCATCATCGTGTACCATACCGTTTGATGTAGGCGATCTTGACGTTCCACAATCTTCTATCCACCGTGCATCGTATCAATTCTGTATTTGACTGTTTTCCATGCCTTGAAACCAAGCTATCTAGTAATTTCTCTCTTTGTCGTCCGCAGTTTCTCTATCATTATATTTTGCCAGTTGTAACCAAGTATTCCAACTTTTCTCTTCTCATCATGTGCCCGAAAAATGTTGATTGTTTCTTTCTGATGTTTCTTGGGAGCTCCCTTTTTGTGTTGGCCTCTTTGAGAATTTCCTCATTGGTATTTTTAGCTGTCCAGGGAACTTTCAACATTCTTCTGAGAAATCCCATCTCTGTGGCCTCTAATCGTCTTTTCATTTGTTTGTCTACTGTCCTTGATTCCCTTCCATAGGTCAGAATTGGTTATGCATAGCACCGATGAGCTCTCTTTCTCACCTCTATTGACATAGATTTGTTGCATAAGATGTTATCCATTTTCTGAAATACTATTTTGGCCTGAGCCATTCTGCTTTTTATTTCTGTGGTGCATCTATCATCTGATGTTATTATTGTGCCCAAGTACTTGACGCGTTGCACTTATTTCAGATTTGTTATGTTTATTTTTATGCTGCATGATGGTGATGATTGTATCTTCGATAAGACCATTACTTCTGTTTTCTTACTATTCAGACTTAGACCTTTCTTGTTGCTTTTTTTTACGTATACGTCTACCATTTCTTGTAGTTAAATTTTTCTCTGTTATTAAGACTGTGTCATCCACAAATAGTAAATTGTTTTTGTTGTGACCGTTGACTTCAGTTCCTTTTATATCTACTGTTGATCTCATAATATGTTGGCTCTAAGTGAAAACAAATCCTGCGACAGAACACCGCTTTGTCTGACTCTTTATTTTATATATTGGAAATATCCTGTTTGGTCACTAATTATTTAAGCCTGCTGTTGACCGTGATCAGATCTGGTTAAATGATCCTGGTTCGAGCAGTCAGCTATGAGTTACTGATAGCTTTCAGCATAGCTATGTTGGATGTTCACATAATGTCCTGACAAATTTTATAACAGATACCCCGCCGGTCATGGTGAGCTCAAAATCAGAATTTTTATAGAGAACTTAATAAACATTAAATTTATGTATTTGTTGTTTTGTTATAACAATTTAACACATCCTAGCCTCTTAGGAGTTTGAGAATATGCCACAACTTGTGTGTTTTATCCGGGGCCACTAACACTATAGTTCATCATTTAGCATGCCAGATACATGTGGTGACACGTAAATAAACTGATATAGGTATAGCAGTTCCTGGCTCGCAAAAACATTACAGCCAACAGAACTCACGTCAGCTTCCATTAGACGAGGAGGTAGAAGTGCTGAAGTTTCTCTCAACTATTTTGCAAGCTTCGTGACGTTCAAGAACATCGTAGACAAGGTGTCTCAAGTTAATTCATGTGGTCATCGGAAATTTCTCCTTCATCTTTCCGTGTTATTAATACATCTCGAACTTATGAATGTAATGGATATAAGAGAGAATGTATTTCTTGATTCGTACACACGTCATGATGGTGGGATAACTCTTTTTTTTTCATAAATTGGTGTTTTTTTTTTTAGGAACATACGCAGCGTGCATGCATGATTAAAATGTCAGCAGTGAAACTGTGTCGCAACGAAGAGTGGTTAGAATGTGACTAAAAATACATTGACTTGTTTACTCAAAAAGAGAATCTGCACTGGGTGTTAAAAAGTTGGACTTTACTCCGGGCATTGTGGATGGTATGAAACAGCATGTGAAAACAACTCCGAGGCCCAAAGTGCTCAACGGTACCTTGTCTTGAAACAGTCAACTCTGGGGCCCAAAGTGCTCAACGGTACCTTGTCTTGAAACAGTCAACTCTGAGGCCCAAAATGCTCAACGGTACCTTGCCTTGAAACAGTCAACTCTGGGGCCCAAAATGCTCAACGGTACCTTGCCTTGAAACAGTCAACTCTGGGGCCTAAAATGCTCAACGGTACCTTGCCTTGAAACGGTCAACTCTGGGGCCTAAAATGCTCAACGGTACCTTGCTTTGAAACAGTCAACTCTGGGGCCCAAAATGCTCAACGGTACCTTGTCTTGAAACAGTCAACTCTGGGGCCCAAAATGCTCAACGGTACCTTGTCTTGAAACAGTCAACTCTGAGGCCCAAAATGCTCAAAGGTACCTTGTCTTGAAACAGTCAACTCTGGGGCCCAAAATGCTCAACGGTACCTTGTCTTGAAACAGTCAACTCTGGGGCCCAAAATGCTCAAACGTACCTTGTCTTGAAACAGTCAACTCTGGGGCCCAAAATGCTCAAAGGTACCTTGTCTTGAAACAGTCAACTCTGGGGCCCAAAATGCTCAACGGTACCTTGCCTTGAAACAGTCAACTCTGGGGCCCAAAATGCTCAAAGGTACCTTGCCTTGAAACAGTCAACTCTGGGGCCCAAAATGCTCAACGGTACCTTTCCTTGAAACAGTCAGCGATTAAAAGCTTGTGCCATCATTAATGCATGAGAGCTAATCACATTGCACCTCCCCGAGACGTGCCTGGAGACAGTCTTGCAAAGTGAGTCGGGATAACAGAAGGAAAGCAATTCCGAATTTAAAAAGAGGTGGTGAGGTCGGATGTATTGAGCAGAAAGATGCAGATATAGCAGCTTGTTGTTAACCATAAAAACAAGGCGTCTGCGCTCATTTAACGTCCTTTCAAATGCGGACGATAAAGATAATATTCGAAAGGCGAACGCAGAAAACGAATAGACAATAAATATTGAAACATAGACAATAAATGTTGAAACATAGACAATAAATGTTGAAACATAGACAATAAATGTTGAAACATAGACAATAAATGTTGAAACATAGACAATAAATGTTGAAACATAGTAATAAATGTTGAAACATAGTAATAAATGCACTCATTGCAATAAGGATAAATAATACAATAGATAGAGAAATAAGGATAGACTAAATGTAAAATAAACATTATAACAGAAACACAGTGGCATACCGTCATCATCATCATCATCGAGTGCTGTCTCCGAATCGAAGGTTGGCTACCATGAAGCGCAATTCCACTCTGTCTCTTGCTTTGATGGTGTAAATTGTCATAGGTTGACTTGTCCATCTTTGACATTACTCGTCCATGTTAGTCTTGGTCTGCCTCTTTTACCTTGTATTTTCCTTTCCAAGATTACTTTTAGTAGCCTGTTGTGTCGTTTAACATGCCCCAAAAATTTCATTTGTCTTGTTCTAATTCTGTTTAGTAGTTCTCTTTTCATTTTTAGTTGTTTTAAAACTTCATTGTTTGTTTTATTTTCTTTCCATCCAGTGGCATACCGTCTGTTGTAATTACAAATATCGAGACATCAAAATATTTGTCAAATAACAACATAGTAAAAAGTAAAGAGCCCCCGTCACGCCAAGTGGCGTATAGGGAATATGGTGTTATTGACCATACATTTTACAGACCTTCAGCACATGATTTTTGGGGTAATGTCGTCGGTTTTACGCCTGTGCAGCTTTACATTCCCAGAAAAAATCCGGTACCCATTTAAGGCTGGGTGAACCCTAAAGCCGTCGATTGGGATCCAAACCTACCTCTTATCCTTTGTAGTCCAGTTCACTAACCACTGAGCTATCGCGGCTCCAAATAACAACATAAACATAACAGAATATGGCAGTTCTCATTTTTGACCTTGAGAAGAGAACAGTATAAATTATGACAATTGGAACAATTGAAGGAAGAAGAGACAGAGAAAAACAGAGAAAAAAAAGATACACGACAGTTTAGTGTAATGGTTAGATAACAAGTCAGCAAAAAAATGATAAACAGCTGTAATGATAGAGAGTTGTGGAGAGACATGATCACCACGCCAGCAAACACGGTATTTGATGATGATTCCTTCCAAACATTTTTCATCTCAGTTTCTATATCTCTTCTCCAACATTTTGTTCCCTTTTCCTGCAACCTTCCCTTGTTATTCCAAGAAAAAGGTGTTTAATGTCAAACTCTCAAATTACTTCCACTGTTTATGTTCTATCAAGCGTCATTGTCTTTGTCCTATCTATTTTTAACTATTTCAACTATTAACTGGTGTTTATCTGGAAGTTTATAATATTACTATGTTAGCAAATTCTTGTCACACTATTTCTATCATTTTATTGTACTCCAGTAGTGAAACCCCATATCTTCCTGCCTCATATTTGTAGTTTTCTAATGTTTCTCGGACATACATCAACATTGGAATTAATTTTTTGTTAATATTTATATTTAAACTATTTTTTTTTTGCTTTCCATACATCTCCTTGTGCAATGAAAGTTCGTCCTGCTTTCTTGCATCCTAGTTTGTGTATTATTCATTCTCTTTCCCTCACACTTCATTGAGCAATACTACAGCACATTTGATTGTTTCGGAGGTGGGAACACTTAGGTCGCAAGAATGAAGCCAAACTAACTGCCAGAAAATACCAACATCAGTCGACAATCTGGCATCGAGATTCTAGGAAAACCAAAATAGACAAATACATTAAAATAATGAAGCAGTGTAGGCTAACGACCGCCAGTGCTACTCAACTCGCCAGGGATATGAAATTGAAGCTATCCGCATGCTTTTTCTTGGATAGGACAAGAGTAGATTCTTAGCTGCTCAGTCTCTCATGACGGAAGTACCGTTACACAATCCATAATCTTTTCTATGACAAGCTCAACTCGATTCTCAGGGAAAGGCTTCAAGAAACGTCAACCTTTTCTATTTTTCAGGTACACTGTGGAAACAATAATTCCTATTTTGTTCAGGGGTTCTAAAAATGGGCTTCACAGCGGACTTCCAAGTTCCGCATTTGCCAATAGAAGAATAATAGCAGTTGGCGAGGACGCTGGGAAGAAATAATCAAAGAGACAAAGTGGACGCCTAGATAGCCGCTATTTTTTAGTTGATGTACAGTTGGAGGTTAAATAATTAAAGTGACAAAATAGTAGATTGCAACATAAATGTAAATTAAATATGAAATTATATTTAGCAGCTATATTAGTAGAAAAATGAGACGAAAATCGACGTTTCGGCAAAAGCATTCATCACGTGCAAAACAACAACAAAAAAATACAAAGATCAACACGACATGCAAATTGTAAAATAAACAAAGAAATATAAACACGAAAACAAAACACTGATATGAAAATGGCGGAAAGAAGATTTTGATTGACGTAATATGCAAATGTGAAGGAACAGTAATACTCAAAGAAGAAATGGAAGACGCCTTGCGTATGAAAGCAGGAAAAGCTCCTGGACCACATAATATAACAAAAGTAGAGATTGAAGCCATGTGTGATTTGGGAATAGAAATAATAACAAAAATATTGAATTATTTCTACATCAGCGGATATATGCAAGACGACCCGCTAAAATCAATATTTATAGCCCTACCAAAGAAATCTGGTGCGGTCGAATGCGATGATCATCGCACAATAAACCTTATGAATCACATGACTAAGATATTACTAAGAATCATCATGCGAAGAGTGAGAAACACAATCAGTCCAGAAATTAGCGATGAACAGTGTGGTTTTGTTAGAGATAAAGGAACAAGCAATGCCAGATACATCATAAGATCTTTAGTAAAAAAGAGCCATAGAGGTGAAAACAGATCTATACCTATATTTCATAGACTATACCAAAGCATTTGACAAAGTAAAGCACCAAGAAATAATCAAAATTTTAGAAGGTATAAAGGTAGACAGCAAAGATCTAAGAATAATAAAGAACATGTACTGGCAACAAACAGCGGCCTTAAGAGCTCTAAATCAATTGGGAATGTTTCAACAATAAAACAGGGTGTTAGACAAGTGTGTATGCTGATACCAGTTTTATTTAATAGGTATAGTGATATTATTTTAAGATCCATAATGGGGCATGCCAGGAATAAAAATTGGAGGTCATAATATAAATAATATACGGTAGCTGAGGAGACTGTCTTAATCGCTAAGAGTGAAAATGAGTTACAAGAAATATTAGACATTATAGTGAAGAAAACAAAAATAAAGGACTCAGCCTCAAAAGCATAAAATAAACAGAAGTAATGGTAGCAAAAAATAAAAAGTCATCTCTGCAATGGACAATAAAGACAAATGGAACAATATTACACAAAATAGATTAATTTAAATATCTGGGAACAATGGTAACCTCAGATGGCAATGTACAACAGAGGGAAGATGCAGAATAGCTCAGGCAAAAGCAGCTTTACAAACAATGAGGAAGATTCTGTGCAATACATTTTCCAAGAGACAATAGAAACAAGAAAATGAGTTCTTAAATGTTATGTTAGCCAGTCTTACCATATGGATGTGAATCATGGACAAAAGGACAATAGACAAGAAAATCACTGGATGCTGTAAAAATGTGGCTTTACAGAATGTTGAGAATACCAGTGACAGCTAAGAAGTGTAATGAAAACGTTCTGAAAAAGGCCAAAGGAAAAAGAGAGCTAATTTCCAATATTAGGAAGAAACAATCATCATTTTTGGCCATGTAATGAGAAGGGAGCAGCTGGAATATATTGTAACAACTGGAAAAATTGAGGGACGAAGAGATACAGGGAAGCAAAGAGAAAAGATACCAGACAACTTAAGAGAATGGCTTGGCAGAAGGTCAACAATAGAAATGATAAATAACTGTCGGGATCGAAAGTTGTGGAAAGACATGATCACCTACGCTAGCAGGCATGGTACTTGACAATGATGATGATCATTTTCTTCTTCTTTCCTTCCTCATTTGCCTTTCAGCGTCGAGGGGAGATATAATTTGAGGTCTTTTGCTCTTCTGTTCGCCTCTGCTGCTATGTTTCCTAGTGCTTCTAATATTGGATATAAATAATAATAAATAAATATTATTATATAGGGAATCTATGCTATAGTCATTGAGAACGCCTTCGTGTAAGACACTGCTACAATAGCTAATTTTTTTAGTTAGCTGCGTGGCAGTTTGCCAAGCGTTCGGCTTCTCGTGACAAGGCGCGGTGCCAGGGAGTACGGGTTCGATCCCGCTTCGGACCATATATTGTTCTTCTTTTTTTTCTGTTGTTTGTCTGTCAATTTTTCCGAGTGCTAACACATACTTCTTTGCTCTAATATTCCCCATGCTTCTAATATTCCATGCACCCATCTTTTTAGTGGTCGACCATTGGGTCTGGTATTCTCAAAGAGTCTGTTGAAGGCTCGTTGTGTTGTGTTTTGATCTTTCTGCCTTGTCACGTGTCCAAACCATTTTATCTGTTGTTTCTTCATATATTCTATGGTGGGGGCTATTCCTAGTTTTTTTTCTCAGTTCTTAATTTCTGATATTGTCTCTCAGACTGTTTCCTGTCATTCGTCTGACACATTTTATCTCAGTAGAGGTTATTGATTGTGATAATTCTTTCGGAGTGGTATTCTATTTTTAGAATGTTCTTTGCGTGTTCTGCGATGATAAAGCCTACTCCGTGTGGTGCTCTTTTTGTGTTGTCGACTCCTGAGAATATTATCGTGTAGTTCATGTATGTTTTCTTTATCTGTTGTCCTTTTACTCTGGTGTTCGCTAATCCTAGTATCTTAATTTTCCTTAATTAAGTCATAGTCTATTCTTCTATACTAGACTTCTATAAGTTCGACTTCTTTATTTTTTATTCCGCATATATTGATTGTTGTTACTTTATATTTTTCTATCTCAATCTTCTGTGTATTCCTCAGAGCATAAAACATTCATCTCTCACCGACCTGCTGAGTCAGTCGTATGCTAAGGGCTTAACTTAAGAAAAACACACGTTGGGGATTTAGTATACAAATTAAGATGCGCAGAGGAAATACATCATTTGTGTCGACGTATTCTTTTCTCTTTTGTTATATGTTAAAATCCACGCATCACGTTAGTCCGTTGGTATATTTTATACCAAGAAAATGAAATCAAGTGATTCCACAGATTCGGGGGCCAAGACGTGCATCCAGCGACTGAAATGTGGGCGGTCAGCGACTAACTACTGATTGCATGTGTCAGGACCTGCTAACAACAAACCTGATCATGAACCTCCTCCATTTTTCAGCGGTGCTCCTGGACACTGACTATCCAGTCTGGACAAGCGATTAGGGATCGTCGTGGAAACTCAACCCGGTTCTTAAAAAATGCTTTACTGATGTCGGATGTATCGGACCAAAAGGTGAAAATATAACATCCTAGCTGCAAACTATAAGACAACGTATCTAGACCCATTCAGTGATCTTTTAAAGACTTATAATGAAGAGGATTCCTTGAGTAACCATCGGATGGACGCCAGAATTCAAAAGAGCCAATTCCTGTGTCATTAGATTTCCTTTCCATCTTTTCAATAACATGAACCGCGATAGCTCAGTGCTTAGTGAAGTGGACTACAAAGGACAAGAGGTAGGGTTCGATCCCAATCGACGGCTTCCATTTCACCCAGCCTTAAATGGGTACCGGATTTTTTTTCTGGGAAAGTAAAGCTGCACGGGCGTAATACCGACTACATTACCCCAAAAATCATGTGCTGAAGGCCTGTAAAATTTATGGTCACTAACACCATATTCCCTATACGCCACTTGGCGTGACGGGGGTACTTTACATTTTACTTTACTTTTCAATAACATCCCGTCATTATTGACTCAATTGCGTCGTGTGTACCTCACAGTCCTTATTTAGGCTATAAAGGTGAGTTTATTAATGTGACTACTGCGACCTGGGTAATGAATTTGTTGATGAAGCTAACGGAGCTACTGTGACAAGTTTATTGGTTAAGGCTGTCATGCCTGCGAGGATGAATTTGTGAACAACAAAAAGAGATTAAGGGTTGAATAAAATCGGTAATGTTTAATAGAATGTGTAAGGATAAAACCTTGATGTATGAGAGAATGTGCTGATGGATGACATCGATGGAAATAGGAGGATGAGTTTATGGAGAAAATGAATGCGTTTAAGAGAATGAGTTTATGGAGAAAATGAATGCGTTTAAGAGAATGAGTTTATGGAGAAAATGAATGCGTTTAAGAGAATGAGTTTATGGAGAAAATGAATGCGTTTAAGAGAATGAGTTTATGGAGAAAATGAATGCGTTTAAGAGAATGAGTTTATGGAGAAAATGAATGCGTTTAAGAGAATGAGTTTATGGATGAAATATATGGGATTAGATGGGTGCGTTTATTGAAAAAAGCAACCGGACTGTGACCCTGGAAAATTCCTCACTCATCACACATATGCCCTCATCATGGTAGACATTTCAAGGCTCCTACTTACCTCAGTCTTTGTATAGAGAACTATGACATCATTTACGTCTTGTATAAACAGACATTTGTCTTGAGACACCCGTCTTCGCATCTAATGTTGGCAACCATTGACAGCCATTTCACCCAGTCCATTGCCTTGATGTTACACGTTGTCATAAGTTTACACACATATCTCTTAATGTTGCCATTCAACTTTAATCTTTGTCTGCCTATGGCCTTGTGTTTCTCTCTCATATTACTTTGATTGGTGTGCCATTTTACTTGTCATGAAACTTCCATGTGCCTTGTTTGCACGGCATTAAATTACTTGTTTTCTTTTAATTGTTAACTGCTTGAAAACTTCATTATTTGTTTTATTCTCTCTCCACCTAATTCTTCTATAAACCCACACTTCGACGGCTTAAATTGTGCTATCTGTTTTCTTATTTAGTGTCCATGTTTCTGTGACATATAGGAATGTAGAATATAACAATACTTCAATGACGACAGCGTGATCTTATTAAATTAATGACACTCACAGCAGTGGGAGCCGCGATAGCTCAGTGGTTAGTGAACTGGACTACCACGGACAAGGGGTAGGGTTCGATCCCAACCGACGGCTTCCGGGTTCACCCAGCCTTAAATGGGTACCGGATTTTTTTCTGGGAAAGTAAAGCAGCACGGGCGTAATACTGACCACATTACCCCAAAAATCATGTGCTGTAGGTCTGTAAAATATATGGTCACTAACACCATATTTCCCTATACACCACTTGGCGTGACGGGGGTACTTAACTTAACTTAACTCACAGCAGTGGGTTAGAATTACATCAGTTACGAAGATAAGTTCTGGAATAAATGATACAAGGAAGATGAGTTTCCCGAAGATGTCGTTATTCTATAAAGTTTGGGGATCCCTGTTTCTGAGAATGAAATGATCATGAAGAAAAATGTCTGTATATCCTCGTTTGTAACGTTTCCCGAACTGTAGATATGCACTCGTATAAAGAATGAATATTTACGAGCTGCACGAGACTAGCAAGCGAGGGATGAAAGGTCTTGAGTGCTGCAGAAAGGATTCGTCAACGCCCACATTCGTTCTCTCGACTTGCGGCAGTCAGCACAAATCTCAGAGGCACTTCCTTCTGCGGCGGTTTTGAGCATTGACAGTTACCGTTCTTTGATGTCGGCGGGAATATGGAGGTCGGCCAGATGGTATCTCGCTCGCGAATGTTCATTAGAGTTTGAATTGTCAGGAGAAGGTAATAAATGCAAGCCTAATTTCCAGGATTATCTCCTAGAATAGACACTTATAATTAGGTATCGAAGTGTTCTAGTGGCTGATAATGTCTGAACAAGAAAATGTAGGATTACCCACCTTTACTTATGCTAATCGTTTAAGATTGGTATATATAATATGTAGCATATATTATAAAAAATATCTTATGCAACAAATCTATGCCAATAGAAATGAGAAAGAGAGTTCATCGGTGCTATATAGAACCAATTCTGACCTATGGAAGGGGATCATGGACAAGAGAAAAACAAATGAAAAGACGATTAGAGGCCACAGAGATGGGATTTCTCAGAAGAATGTTGAAAGTTCCCTGGACAGCTAAAAAGACCAATGAGGAAGTTCTCAAAGAGGTCAACACAAAAAGGCAGCTCCTAAAAAACATCAGAAAGAAACAATCAACATTTATCGGGCACATCATGAGAAGAGGAAAGTTGGAATACTTGGTTACAACTGGCAAAATAAAAGGAAAGAGAGATCGCGGACGACAAAGAGAGAAAATAAGCTTGGTGTCATGGCATGGAAAACAGTCAACAACAGAACTGATACGATGTACTGTAGATAGAAGATTGTGGAAGGACATGACCGCCCACGCCAACCGGTATGGCACATGATGATGAGTATATATTAGTAAAAAGAAACAAGTAAAGAGGGTCAAAGAAAGTCATATCACGTGGCGAATATTGGTGTTAGTGATCATAATTTGTACATACCTTTAGCGCATGATTTTTGGGGGAATATGGTCTGTATTACGTCCATGTAGATTTACTTTCCCAAAAAAAAAATCCAGTAACCATTTAAGGCTGTGTGAACCTGCAAGCCGTCGATCTGGATTGAACTTGACCTGTTGTCATTAGTCACTAACCACTGTAGTCCAGTTCACTAACCACTGTAGTCCAGTTCACTAACCACTGTTATCCAGTTCACTAACCACTGTTGTCCAGTTCACTAACCACTGTAGTCCAGTTCACTAACCACTGTAGTCCAGTTCACTAACCACTGTAGTCCAGTTCACTAACCACTGTTGTCCAGTTCACTAACCACTGTTGTCCAGTTCACTAACCACTGTAGTCCAGTTCACTAACCACTGTAGTCCAGTTCACTAACCACTGTTGTCCAGTTCACTAACCACTGTTGTCCAGTTCACTAACCACTGTTGTCCAGTTCACTAACCACTGTTGTCCAGTTCACTAACCACTGTAGTCCAGTTCACTAACCACTGTTGTACAGTTCACTAACCACTGTTGTCCAGTTCACTAACCACTGTTGTCCAGTTCACTAACCACTGTAGTCCAGTTCACTAACCACTGTTGTCCAGTTCACTAACCACTGTAGTCCAGTTCACTAACCACTGTAGTCCAGTTCACTAACCACTGTAGTCCAGTTCACTAACCACTGTTGTCCAGTTCACTAACCACTGTAGTCCAGTTCGCTAACCACTGTTGTCCAGTTCGCTAACCACTGTAGTCCAGTTCACTAACCACTGTTGTCCAGTTCACTAACCACTGTAGTCCAGTTCACTAACCACTGTAGTCCAGTTCACTAACCACTGTAGTCCAGTTCACTAACCACTGTAGTCCAGTTCACTAACCACTGTTGTCCAGTTCACTAACCACTGTTGTCCAGTTCACTAACCACTGTAGTCCAGTTCACTAACCACTGTAGTCCAGTTCACTAACCACTGTAGTCCAGTTCACTAACCACTGTTGTCCAGTTCACTAACCACTGTAGTCCAGTTCACTAACCACTGTAGTCCAGTTCACTAACCACTGTAGTCCAGTTCACTAACCACTGTAGTCCAGTTCACTAACCACCGAACGATCGCGTCTCCTCAAATATACAAAATCAAAGTTTATTTACACTCACACGCCTCTATATATCTTCTTCCACTTTCCTGCATCATTTTCAGCCTCTATTTTCGGTTTTGTTTCCTAATGTTTCTAGTATTCCGTCAATCCATCTTTTTTCGTGGCCGGCACTTTAATCTGGTATTGTCGCAACGTTTATTGAAGGCTCGTTGTGTTGTGTTGTGATCTTCCTGTCTTGTCACGTAGCCAAACCATTTTATCTGCTGTTTCTTTATAGATTCTATGACGGGGATTATTCCTAGCTTTTTTTCCTCAGTTATTCATTTCTGATCGTATCTCTCAGACTGTTTCCTGTCATTCGTCAAACACATTTCATCTCGGCAGATGTTATTTTCTTATTGTTCTTGCAACTAGGGTCCAGGTCTGACATTGGTAGCACAACGTTGGGATGATTTTATTGTGGAGTGCCTGTTTTGCCTCTAGAGTTATTTCCTTGTTGGATAATAGTGGTGATAGCTCTCCAATGATTTGACAAGGTTTATTGCATCTTGAGTCTATCTCTGCTGTTTGTGAATTGTTTTTTGTCACTAGATGTCCTAGGTATTTAAATTCCTTTACTTGTTTAATTCGTCTGCCGTCTATAGTTAAGTTGATGCTCTGTTTCGCTTTTGCAATATTCATGAGTTCTGTTTCCTTGATTTTGATTTTCATGTTGCATTTTGTTTCTGTGCTGTTGAGTCTTTTTAAGTGTTCCTGTAGGCCTTCTATTTTTCCATGTATTAGTTCATGATCGTCTGCAAATAGAAGCTTGTTGATCTCCTCTGTCTCAGATGGGTTGGTCAACTTCCATATATAATGCATGTATGTAATAAACAGTTGGGAGGGGGGATAGCATGCACCCCTGCCTATATATATATGTATATATATATATATATATATATATATATATATATATATAGAGAGAGAGAGAGAGAGAGAGAGAGAGAGAGGGAGGGGGGGGGGGGTTAGAGTTTTACTTTGTTATTCCAGTATTTCAAGGCAACAGTATTGTTTTTTTTCCCTTCGTTAAATAATCCAAATAAATAGTATGTTTATTTTTTATTTTGTTCATTCACTAATCTAGATCATTGGTGCGTTCTTCACTCGTTATTTCAAATCAACACAATGTATACTTTTTTAAAAATGTTAGAATTAATTTTTTTTATTATTTTTAAAGTTGTGTTGCTTATCTCCCAGCCTTTCTGTTTTGTTCATCATTTCTGTCTTCTTCAGTTACTTTTTCAGCCCTCTGTGGAGCATAGGTCTTCAACAAACACTTTCCAAGCCGTCCTGTTTCTTGCCATTCTTTTAAGATCGTTCCAAGTCATCCCTATCATCTTCATCTCTGCTTCCATCTGTCTTCTCCAAGAATATCTTGGACTTCCTCTATGTCTTTTTCGTGTCTTTAGGGTTAAAGTATTATTTTCTGTTTAACATGTTCTTAAATTTAGAATCTGAATAATCTTTTTAGATTGCTTGTTGTTCCGCTATAACAAATGTTTGTTGTTTGCCCATGGGCTCTCCACGATTTGTCATCCTTGATTCGTATTTTTCTATATCGTCTAAGTACTATCTATAATCATCTTCTGCTTAATTTTTGTCCGGTGTTTATATATATATTGTCTTAATGTTTGTTCCTATTTGTACTTCTTAGCTCCACTATTGAATTATTTTCCTTTTTGTTTTGCCCTTTATTACTCTCAACTGTGCTCTTCTGGTCTTTATTATATATTTTTTAAATTGCTGAAATTATTTATTTAAACTGTTTCTCGTTTTCTTCAGTAAATTCGCAAATAATTCTTTTATTTTTGTTTTCACTTTTTTTTTATGCGTTGACCAGTTTCTTTCAATGGGCACAACTATATTGTTTTCCTTCTTATTTGTATAATTCTGTTGATAATTATGTTGTTACTGTTTTCATTGTTGCTGAAACATTTCAGAATAGCCAAACTTCTAGTTCGTTCATCAATCTTCGTGCTTGCGTGTTATAGGAGTTGTTTTTGTTATAATTGTGGTTTATAACATTTAGTGACGTAACAATTTTGACATTATTACCAAGTGTTACATTTTAGCGAAGTAAAAATGTTGACATAACTACCGAATGTTACATTTAGCGAAGTAAACAATTTTGTTACAACTGTCGAATGTTACATTTAGTAAAGTAAACAATTTTGTTACAACTGTCGAATGTTACATTTAGCGAAGTAAACAATTTTGCTACAACTGTTGAATGTTACATTTAGCGAAGTAAACAATTTTGTTACAACTGTCGAATGTTACATTTAGTGAAGTAAAAAATGTTGTTATAACTGTCGAATGTTACATTTAGTGAAGTAATAATGTTGACAATCATCAATACTCACTTTACTTGACCTGATTTTAAACTTTCCAAGGCAAAAACCACTTCTAATATACTAGCGACAAATAATAATAAATGAATATTATTATAGAGGGAATCTTTCGAGGCGTTAATTCAGCGAGTCATAGGAGGATATATATATATCCTCCTATGATTCCCTTCTGATATACTACATTTTTTTAAAGCAAGTGCAAGCCATTTTTGCCACACGTTCTTCACATCCATTCAACCCAAAATAAAACATGGTAACGAAGCAGTTAATACCGTTAATTGCTAACCAATTGGCCTTGGTTGAGATCCCAAATGAGACCCATTTTTCTTCAATCAACATGATTTCCTACTTTCATCATTGAGTCCCGTCTCCGCATCAAAGGTTGGCTAACACAGAACGCCATTCCACTCTGTCTCTTGCTTTGATGGTGCAGGTTGTCATATGCTGACTCGTCTATGTTAGACTTGGTCTGCTTCTGCCTCTTTTACCTTGTATTTTCCATTCCAAGATTAATTTTAGTAGGCTGATGTGTCTGTTAACATGTTCAAAAATATTTCATTTGTCTTTTTTTTTAACTGTGTTTAGTAGCTCTCTTTTCATTTTTAGTTGTTTTAAGAATTCATCGTTTGTTTTCTTTTTTTTCCACCCAATTCTATTTATTCTATATATATATATATATATATATATATATATATATATATATATATATATATATCCACATTTCAAAGGCTTCAATTTTCTGTTCTGTTTTCTTTTCTAATGTCCATGTTTTTGCACAATACAGGAATGTTGAAAAGATATAACAATATGCTATTCTTAGTCTTAGCCCTGGTGTTATTTGTTTTCATGTTAGTATATTTTTCATGGCATTAAAATTACTTTTTATTATTCCTATTCTTTTGTTTATTTCAGTTGTACATTTTCCATCACCTGTTACAGCATGTCCAAGGTAGTTGTAACTCTGAACTATCCCCATGTCTATTTTTTCAATTTTGATATCCACTTGTAGGTTTTGAGTATTTTCTATGTTTTTGATCATAGTTTTAGTCTTTTTGATTTTCATATATAATCCCTATTTTTTTTGGTCATGTTAATTTCATTAAGTAATTGTTGTAGATCTTTAGGACTTTCTGCTAGTAATACAGAATCCAATTCCTACTTTACCCGTCTCTTAAATTGGGTACATAATAGCTGAATCTAGAAACGTGTCGATTGTCGGAGGGACAAATTGTTGATGCTAACTATAGATTAACCATACCCCACAAGATATGATAGGCACCTTTAAACTTTTCTTTTGAACTGAACAATAAAAGTAGAAAGTTATGTAATTGACAAAGTCCATTAATTCACTGGACGTAGAGCAAAAAATGTAAAGGTTACCTCCCACCTTCGGGGGAGCGCAAGCGACCGCAATAAGATCGTCGGCGGCACAAAAACTGACAAAAATGTAGCCTCAACCTACTAGTTGGTAACAGGCTCCGTCAAAACATACCTGTTAACAGAAGTTAGGATCGCCGTGTTCCATGTAGTAAAAAAAGTAAAGTACCCCCGTCACGCCAAATGGCGTATAGGGAATATGGTATTAGTGACCATAAATTTCACAGACCTTCGGCACATGATTTTTGGGGTAATGTGGTCGGTATTACGCCCGTGCCGCTTTACTTTCCCAGAAAAAAATCCGGTACCTATTTAAGGCTGGGTGAACCGGAAGCCGTCGATTAGGATCGAACCCTACCTCTTGTCCTTTGTAGTCCAGTTCACTAAGCACTGAGCTATCGCGGCATGTTCCCTGTAGTAGTGACTTCTTAATGATGAAGGAGACCTAGTATAACAGCACCTCTAGGCAGGAAAAGTCAAAAAGTCTTTCAGCCATAGCTTGGAGCTAGAGTTAACTAGACTAACTCCAACTTCTCCAGTAAAAGCCTGGAGCTAGAGTTAACTAGACTAACTCCAACTTCTCCAGTAAAAGCCTGGAGCTAGAGTTACCTAGACTAACTCCAACTTCTCCAGTAAAAGCCTGGAGCTAGAGTTAACTAGAATAACTCCAACTTCTCCAGTAAAAGCCTGGAGCTAGAGTTAACTAGACTAACTCCAACTTCTCCAGTAAAAGCCTGGAGCTAGAGTTAACTAGACTAACTCCAACTTCTCCAGTAAAAGCCTGGAGCTAGAGTTAACTAGACTAACTCCAACTTCTCCAGTAAAAGCCTGGAGCTAGAGTTAACTAGACTAACTCCAACTTCTCCAGTAAAAGCCTGGAGCTAGAGTTAACTAGACTAACTCCAACTTCTCCAGTAAAAGCCTGGAGCTAGAGTTAACTAGACTAACTCCAACTTCTCCAGTAAAAGCCTGGAGCTAGAGTTAACTAGACTAACTCCAACTTCTCCAGTAAAAGCCTGGAGCTAGAGTTAACTAGACTAACTCCAACTTCTCCAGTAAAAGCCTGGAGCTAGTGTAACTAACTAGACCTGGAGCTAGTGTTAACTAGACTAACTCCAACTTCTCCAGTAAAAGCCTGGAGCTAGAGTTAACTAGACTAACTCCAACTTCTTCAGTAAAAGCCTGGAGCTAGAGTTAACTAGACTAACTCCAACTTCTCCAGTAAAAGCCTGGAGCTAGAGTTAACTAGACTAACTCCAACTTCTCCAGTAAAAGCCTGGAGCTAGAGTTAACTAGAATAACTCCAACTTCTCTAGTAAAAGCCTGGAGCTAGAGTTAACTAGACTAACTCCAACTTCTCCAGTAAAAGCCTGGAGCTAGAGTTAACTAGACTAACTCCAACTTCTCCAGTAAAAGCCTGGAGTGTCGAGAAAACCATTGCGATCCCCAAAACGTAATGAATTAAAGTCTTCTGTCAGTATCAACTCGTGTCAACAACTTCACAAGTCCAGGTGTTGTCAGCATCACGCCAATCCGCATACACGTGACGTACTGACCTTGAAATTAAAACAGTTCATTGCTGATAGTACAGAAGGTAGTTCTTTTATATAATATACGTTAACTGGTGTACCCTGTGAGGGTTACTCAGTTGGTTGCTTAGTTGGCCGTGTACCGGAATGCATAATCTCTCGTGACAAGCCGCTGTGTCGAGAAGTACAGGTTCGATACTGCTTTGGGCTGTCTATTGTTCTTTAATTTTTTTTCTGTTGTTGATTACTTGTGAGTTTTTTTCCGAGTGTTGTAAACATACTTCTTGCATAAATCGATTCACTGTGTACTGTGAGGGAAGAAGTTACGATGGGGTTTTATGCTAGAGTAGATGTCAGAACCATAGTTTCCCGCTAGAGTAGATGTTAGAGACATTGATTTATGCTAAAGTAGATGTCAGAACCATAATTTCTCTGATACAGTAGTGTCAGAACCATAATTTATAGCTAGAGTAGATGTCAGAACCATAATTTATGGCTAGAGTAGATGTCATAACCATAATTTATGGCTAGAGTAGATGTCAGAACCATAATTTATCGCTAGAGTAGATGTCAGAACCATAATTTCTCGCTAGAGTAGATGTCATAACCATACTTTCTCTGCTAGAGTAGATGTCAGAATCATTATTTCTCGCTAGAGCAGATGTCATAACCATAATTTCTCTGCTAGAGTAGATGTCAGAACCATTATTTCTCTGCTAGAGTAGATGTCAGAATCATTAATTCTCGCTAGAGTAGATGTCAGAACCATAATTTCTCGCTAGAGCAGATGTCAGAAGTATATTTCTCTGCTAAAGTAGATGTCAGAACCATAATTCTCTGCTAGAGTAGATGTCAGAACCATAATTCTCTGCTAGAGTAGATGTCAGAACCATAATTCTCTGCTAGAGTAGATGTCAGAACCATAATTTCTCGCTAGAGTAGATGTCAGAACCATAATTTCTTGCTAGAGTAGATGTCATAACTATACTTTCTCGCTAGAGTAGATGTCAGAACCATAATTTCTCGCTAGAGTAGATGTCAGAACCATAATTTCTTGCTAGAGTAGATGTCAGAACTATAATTTCTCGCTAGAGTAGATGTCAGGACCATAATTTCTCGCTAGAGTAGATGTCAGAACCATAATTTCTCGCTAGAGTAGATGTCAGAACCATAATTTCTTGCTAGAGTAGATGTCATAACTATACTTTCTCGCTAGAGTAGATGTCAGAACCATAATTTCTCGCTAGAGTAGATGTCAGAACCATAATTTCTCGCTAGAGTAGATGTCAGAACTATAATTTCTCGCTAGAGTAGATGTCAGAACCATAATTCTCTGCTAGAGTAGATGTCAGAACCATAATTTCTCGCTAGAGTAGATGTCAGAACCATAATTTCTTGCTAGAGTAGATGTCATAACTATACTTTCTCGCTAGAGTAGATGTCAGAACCATAATTTCTCGCTAGAGTAGATGTCAGAACCATATTTTCTCGCTAGAGTAGATGTCAGAACCATATTTTCTCGCTAGACTAGATGTCAGAACCATATTTTCTCGCTAGACTAGATGTCAGAACCATATTTTCTCGCTAGACTAGATGTAAGAATCATTATTTCTCACTCTGTTTGATTGGTAGACTCGATCACATCAGATAAGTCAACATTTTAAAATATAACCAAAACCTTTAACTGTTACCTTCTATGTTTTGAATTTTCCCTATTGCAGTTTGTATATTCTAAGCTCCAAAAGAATATAATTTTTGTTTCAAGCAGCTAAATAGAAACATTCTATTTTTTCTTCTATCATCATATAGCTGTGAGCATGAAATTTTTGTTTTTTTCTTTTATCGCCATATAGCTGTGAGCATTACATTTTGTTTTGTCTTTTATCGCCATATAGCTGTGAGCATTACATTTTGTTTTGTCTTTTATCGCCATATAGCTGTGAGTATGAAATTTTTGTTTTGTCTTTTATCGCCATATAGCTGTGAGCATGACATTTTTGTTTTGTCTTTTATCGCCATATAGCTGTGAGCATGACATTTTTGTTTTGTCTTTTATCGCCATATAGCTGTGAGCATGACATTTTTGTTTTGTCTTTTATCGCCATATAGCTGTAAGCATGACACTTTGTTTTGTCTTTTATCATCATATAGCTGTAAGCATGACATTTTGTTTTGTCTTTTACCATCATATAGCTGTGAGCATGATACTTTGTTTTGTCTATTTTTATCATATAGCTGTGAGCATGACATTTTGTTTTGTCTTTTATCACAATATAGCTATGAGCGTTACATTTGTATTTTGTCTTCTGTCGCCATATAGCTGTGAGCATGATATTTGCTCTTCAAACAAGACAGTCATAATAAATAATGACATATTTATTATAGAAGGAAACATCTGCCGCGAGGCACGAACATAAACGATACACGGACAAATGTATCTTTACATCACTTGGAACAATTCACAGACATCAACAGAGAACAATAGAAAGCATGATTCAGATTTTGAACCTGCACAGGTCGACATCTCGCCTTGCCACGAGAGAGCTCTGCACTTCAACATCACTGCCAGCTCCCTATCTCTAAAAAGGAAAACTTTAGGAGAGGTCATCCATGCACACCATCGTCGGATGAATAGATAATCGGATATCAATACCATTTCAGTAATTAATTTATAGAAACAATTGTATTCTGTTTATTTTTCTAATCAAGTTCACGTTGCACACAATAAGAGACTGAAGCATGTTTGTTGTAAATTAAATACACAAAAAGGGACAGAAATGATCATCTTCATCATCATGTGCCATACCGGTTGGCGTAGGCGATCATGTCCTTCCATAATTTTATATCCACAGTGCATCGTATCAGTTCTGTTGTTGACTGTTTTCCATGCCATGACACCAAGCTATCCAGTATTTTCTCTCTTTGTCGTCCGCGATCTCTCTTTCCTTTTATTTTACCAGTTGTAACCAAGTATTCCGACTTTCCTCTTCTCATGATGTGCCCAAAAAATGTTGATTTTTTCTTACTGATGTTTTTAGGAGTTCCCTTTTCAATCTGATAGCAACACCAATTCAGTAATTAATTTGTAGAAATAATTGTATTCTGTATTTCTAATTCAAAATAGCATTTCAGAAAATGAAAAATAGCTTATGCAACAAATCTATGTCAATAAAAACGAGAAAGAGAGTTCATCGGTGCTATATAGAACCAATTCTGACCTATTGAAGCGAATAATGGACAGTAGACAAACAAATTAAAAGACGATTAGAGGCCACAGAGATGGGGTTTCTCAGAAGAAAGTTGAAAGTTCCCTGGACAGCTAAAAAGACCAATGAGGAAGTTCTCAAAGAGGCCAACACAAAAAGGGAGCTCTTAAAAAACATTAGAAAGAAGCAATCAACATTTTTCGGGCACATCATGAGAAGAGGAAAGTTGGAATACTTGGTTACAACTGGCAAAATAAAAGGAAAGAGAGATCGCGGACGACAAAGAGAGAAAATAAGCTTGGTGTCATGGCATGGAAAACAGTCAACAACAGAACTGATACGATGCACTGTAGATAGAAGATTGTGGAGGGATATGATCACCTACGCCAACCGGTATGGCACATGATGATGATTTCTTATTATCACGTACATGTAGCACGCACTAATAGACTGAAGTGCGTTTGTTGTAAATTAATTACACAAGGGACATAAATGATCATCATCATGTGCCATATCGGTTGCGTAAGCGATCATGTCCTTCCACAATCTTCTATCTACAGTGCATCGTATCAGATCTGTTGCTGGCTTTTTTCCCATGTCATCCAGTATTTTCTCTCTTTGTCGTCCGCAATCTCTCGTTCCTTTTATTTTGCCATTTGTAACCAAGTATTCCAACTTTCCTCTTCTCATGATGTGCCCGAAAAATGTTGATTGTTATAGAAATGATACACAGCAAGGGACATAAATGATACACAGCAAGGGACGAAAATGATACACAGCAAGGACAAAAATTATACACAGCAAGGTACAGAAATGATACACAGCAAGGAACAGAAATGATACACAGCAAGGGGCAGAAATGATACACAGCAAGGACAAAAATTATACACAGCAAGGTACAGAAATGATACACAGCAAGGGATAAAAATGATACACAGCAAGGGACAGAAACGATACACAGCAAGTAACAGAAATGATACACAGTAAGGGACAGAAATGATACAGCAAGGGACAGAAATGATACACATAATGGAACAGAAACGATACACATTAAGTAACAGAAATGATACACAGCAAGGGACAGAAATGATACAGCAAGGGACAGAAATGATACACATAAAGGAACAGAAATGATACACAGCAAGTAACAGAAATAATACACAGCAAGTGACGGAAATGATACACATGTAAAATACCTCGTTCCGTGGATAATTTATGTTTCCCTCTCGCATAGGAAGTTTCCTTCTATTAAAAAAAAAAATGTAATTTTTAATTTTGATTGCCTTCAGCGCTGGAAACTAGCACATGTCTTGTCATGTCTCTTAAAGTGTATTTACAGCATAAGTATATCAACTTGTTTTATTGCGCTCAACTTATACTTGATAAGAGGAAATCCAGAACACTATTTTGTCTATAAAACCTATAAGTTCCCATAATTTCCTCAATTGACTTTGCAACGCAATGCTCTAGTCTCGTGCCAATAACAAGGATTAATTACCCCTTAGAAATGTTTTTCTTCTTATTTTAAGAGATAACGAGCTGACAATGTGTTGAAATGCATATCTCTCAAACGGCAAGCCAATGGACAAGGGTTCAAATTCTGAATAGGGCTGTCTATTATTCACTGTGTTATCCGTTGTTTTGTTTTTGGTTGTTGTTGAAGTTTTCGTAATGCTGCAAAAATGTGTTTGTCCGTGTATAATTTATTGTTCCGTTTACTTTTTACAGTAGCCTAATCTCCACTCTAGCACCGATGAACAACTCTTTTATGATCCAACTTTTAAACTCAAATAGTTGACCACTTTTAGCCTGTACATGAGTACCAACATCACCTCCTTCTTTGCTTCTCACAAAGTGACGAGTCTTTGACGTGAACTTTGCTCAAAACCTTCCAAGATATTTATCTTAAGCAATTTCTTTTCAACATGCACGGCGTCATGCTTCGTGGAAAAATTTCATTCATTCCCAGGAGACGTTTTAGATATGAAGCTAGTACGGACATTAATATGAAAATTTCATATCAGATTGCCGGTAAGTTATCAGAACGTTTCCTTAGGGACTTTTTCCCCGTTCGCAGATCATTAATATTTGTTGAAAACTCGGCTAGAGTTTCCTGAGAACATTAAATCCAGTCGTAATGTTTATATAATATTTCTTGATTTATTTTTAGAGAATTAGCGGCACATTACCCCAATAAATCTAAGAAGATGTTGAAGAGGATTTGGGTAGGTAAAGAGTTCACGATAAAAGGAATTTTAATTTTCAAGTTAGGAATTACATTTTTTAAATCATTCGTTCGTCCGCCTGTATGTCTTTCAGTCATCTTCGGCCTTTCGTGTGCTTCCAACTCATTTGACCTTTCACCCGTCTGACTGTTCGGCCGTTTTTCAACTAATTACTGAATTAGCTATTTCTTTGTTTGTTCGGTCAGTCTGTCTGATTTTCTGCATCATTTTAAAAAAAAAAGTGTTCTTGCAAAAAATAGTTTTTCATTCTTCATTAAGTCCATCCATCATTTAGTCAATCAACCAATCGATCGGCCTATCTGTCCGTCTGTCTATCCATCCATCCTTCCAAACTTATCGATTCAACCATCTACCTGCCGGCCTATCTATATATCTATCTATCTATCTATCTATCTATCTATCTATCTATCTATCTATCTATCTATCTATCTATCTATCTATCTATCTATCTATCTATCTATCTATCTATCTATCTATCTATCTATCTATCTATCTATCTATCTATCTATCTATCTGTCTGTCTGTCTGTCTGTCTGTCTGTCTGTCTGTCTGTCTGTCTGTCTGTCTGTCTGTCTATCTATCTATCTATCTATCTATCTATCTATCTATCTATCTATCTATCTATCTATCTATCTAGCTATCTGTCTGCCTAGCTGCCTGCCTGTCTGTCTGTCTGTGTGTGTGTCTATCTATCTATCTGTGTGTCTATCTATCTATCTATCTATCTATCTATCTATCTATCTATCTATCTATCTATCTATCTATCTATCTGTCTATCTATCTATCTATCTATCTATCTATCTATCTATCTATCTGTCTGCCATTTTGTCAATCCATTTGTCTATCCCTCTTTCTGTCCGTAGGTTCATCCGTCAAAATATGCCGCCTGTCCGTTTTTCTGCCAACGTTGTATGTCTTTCTTTCTATCTATTACCCTGCATATCTATTGATCCTTCCGTCCGTTTGATCCTTTTGTCTGTCTGACTACCAATGTGTGTCTCTCTCTCACCCTAACCATTACTTGTGTGTGATAAAGACTAGTAATCATTGCCGAACACGCCGCAGCAATAGAAGAAGATCCAAGAAATAGTTCTGAAACTATTTATTTACATAATATATCAGCAGCGAGGCACGGCTTGAAGCGTCAATTACTTATGAACGGAAAAAAAATATGAGTACCTCCGAAGACGGAGTTATCTGCCTGTGCGGCGAGGGACCCCTGTGCACACGGTTGCAGGGGAAAACGAATTAACACGCACAATCTGAGTATCTTGGGACTTCGTCAGAAGTAAAAAGCTGACAAACGCAATATATATATTTAATTATACTCCCATTCATGACAAATGTTCTGAAAGAGGTAACAGCAGAAAGAGGGCCAATTTCCAGTATTAGGAAGAAACAATCATCATTTTGTGGCCATGAACAGCTGGAATATATTGTGAGAAATGAAAAAAATGAGGAATGAAGAGACAGAGGGAAGCAAAGAGAAAAATACCAGACAGCTTAAGATAGTGGCTTGTGCCGAGGGTCGACAACAGAAATGATAAATAACTGTTGAAATAGAGAGTTGTGGAGAGACATGATCACCTACGATAGCAGGCACTGTACCTGATGATGACGATGATGAATGATAACGCCTAGGACAATGAGCAGTCTCCGCCACCTTGATTTATGTAATACAAAATGCAGGTCCCCACGTGACCTGCAGACAATTCAGTTAGTGAAAAACAATAAAGAAACAATATTTGGAAACAACAACGGAAAATGGCAAGTCATATTATAAGAAACGATTCTGTGTTCTGTTTATCAGGCACACAAAACGACACTGGCATTACCCCGTGTTTTTCTCTTGCCGTTTGAGAAAGGTTTTTCAAATAAACTACCACTCGGGTAAAACGGTTGTTTGATTGTGCAATGCAGGAAAAGCCCTCGGAGAGATCGAGAGTTTGGATGAGTGAACCAAGAAAACAAGATTCCCTTACAGGCAGGGATCTAAATCAACAGTCAAGGAAAGGTTCCTGACGCTCGTGACAGCAAACGCTGCTAATTCGCCTGAGCTGTTGCAACAAGCATTCCTTGTTCTGTGGTCCGGTAGGTGTCAAGGAGAAAGAAGGACTTAGCACTACTCAGCGTGATATTTGTCTGGAATGAGCGGATTTTCTATGCTTTGTATTTTCTTCCTTGGGGCCACGATTGTCAAGCTTGATATTTTCTTAGAGTTTTATTTCCGGAGTTTTATAACAGCTCATCTGTTCCTGTGTGTAGAGAACGCTACAGGAGCTGCGGAATCAAACATTCAGGGTTTTGTTTCAACAAGTTGACAAAGGAAACAACACCGGAAACAAGAGCTCATCGGCAGCACCAATGTGCAATGAAAAATATGATTGGACAATTAAAAGTAGCACTAATATGATTGGTCAATGAAAAATAGCACTAATAAGATTGGTAAATTAAAAGTAGCACTAACATGATTGGTAAATTAAAAGTAGCATTAATAAGATTGGTAAATTAAAAGTAGCATTAATAAGATTGGTAAATTAAAAGTAGCATTAATAAGATTGGTAAATTTAAAGTAGCATTAATAAGATTGGTAAATTAAAAGTAGCATTAATATGATTGGTAAATTAAAAATAGCACTAATAAGATTGGTAAATTAAAAGTAGCACTAACATGATTGGTAAATTAAAAGTAGCATTAATAAGATTGGTAAATTAAAAGTAGCATTAATAAGATTGGTAAATTAAAAGTAGCATTAATAAGATTGGTAAATTTAAAGTAGCATTAATAAGATTGGTAAATTAAAAGTAGCATTAATATGATTGGTAAATTAAAAATAGCACTAATAAGATTGGTCATTGAAAAAATACACTACCGTAAGTTTTTTTTTCCCTTGTCATCTCTCACCGTCACTTGTCTTATTTTTTGGTTTTTGTTTTGTACTTGATTAAGGCTTTTGCCGAAACGTAGTTATTTATTTAATCTTTCTACTAATTTTGTGGCTGCTAGATGTTATTTTACTTGTATTTTAAAATGAAAAATAGTACTTAATATTATATTCTCTAAATTAATGTGTTAAAAGAACCCCTTTTTTCAATTTATCATCATCAAGCATCATGCCTACTGACGTAGGTGACCATGTCTCTCTACAGTTTTCTGTCTATACAGTTGATTGTCGTTAAAATGCATGACATGAAACTCTGAAACACACAATTGATTCTATAAGAGAATCTGGAATCCCAGTTTGAATTAGACGTGACCGCAGCAAGATGTTGTTCATTTCTACTGTTGACTGGGTGAGAGCCGCGATAGCTCAGTGGTTAGTGAACTGGACTACAAAGGACAAGAGGTAGGGTTCGATCCCAACCAACGGGTTCCGGGCTCACCCAGCTTTTAATGAGTACCGGATTTTTTTTTCGGGGAAAGTAAAGCGGCACGGTGTAATACCGACCACATTACCCCAAAAATCATGTGTCGAAGGTCTATCAAATTTGTGGTCACTAACAACATATTCCCTATAACCAACTTGGCGTGACGGGGGTACTTTACTTGACTGTTGACTGTTGACTACTCACCATACCAATCTCTTAACGATTAACCTCCGAAATCATGTTGCTGGTTTCCTCAGAATTATCTCTTGGACAATAGTGAACTCCACGATGTATTAAGCTCAAACTTCTATGCAGCTGTTGTCGCAAATTAACAATTACCAAAGCAAAAATCAAACTTTAAGGATAATGTTGCACATTATAAGCATAGCGTTAATAATTACATTAATAAACATAAGTAATTATTAATAAACATAAAACGCCCAACAGTACTAAGATTGAAAGTGCTCAGCGACTCATAGCTCTTTGACAGCGGCAAAGCTGATAATAATTAGTTCTCATCCAACTACCAGGTGTGTCTCTGAAAACAAATTAATGAATCTAGTCACACAGGTTAAATCGAAGAGGGAAGGCAACTCAATAACCAAAGTGCCTTACTAAAGTCGGATGTATTGGATCGAAGGCGCAAAATATCGGAACTTGCTATAAATGGGCAGCACAACGTATCTACGCTTGAGTGACAGATTTTATGAGCATATTCGTGATGTTTAGCAGAATACTGGCAGCCCGGTGTCTGCCCATTTCAACTCCCCGGACATAGTGGTAAACTCGACATGCAAGTTACTGGCATTGTCTCATGTCACTCCAGCAATCGCAGCAGGTTCGCCCTTGAGAATCGCCTTATTGCCCAGTTGGGTTCGCTGTCCCCCCATGGAATGAACATATCACTCTCATACTCAAAGAACACACACTACATATTTAATACCCCCATGCGCTACTTAACCTACACATGTGAATATATTTGTCTGTACATGTATTGGCACATTTGGGCTCCTTTGGGTTTTTCTTTTGTGGGCCTTGTGGCAATATATGTGCTGATTTATGCTTGTACGCATGCATTGTTACATACACATGCTTATGTTTACACATCGGTTCGGGTTGCACACACAGAGGTAGACGTGCATAGTTTACACATATCCTGTACCCACCTCCCCATATTTTTAGAACCCTTCCTTTCCGTCTTCTCATCTGACTCCCTGGTCAGAGAGATTTATAGTCGGTCCTCCTGCCGTATCAATTTAGTCCATTTGGAGACTGACCCAGCTCAGGAACACAGGAAAGTGACCATTTTTTATTTTTCCTCTCTTTAGTATCTAGCATATTATTGCCATGTAGTTAGATTTGTTTATATATCGTTATATATAATTTTTGTGTTTGTTGTTCGTCCAGATGAAGGCCTACTTGGCCGAAACCTCGACTTTTGTTTCGTCCATTACCACGTAAAGCTGTCACCATACCACTTTTTTCTTCCGTTTTTTAAGTATTGTTATTATCATCAGCTTTACAGCAGCTTCGCATCTCTACGCATCTTGGTGCCTTTACCTCTACAACGTATCTACGCCCATTACACTTTTCTTCTTTTAAGGGCGAATGGTGAAATAGAATAGTCGTTGAGCGAAAACAGAAGAACAGAAAAACGAAGAAAATATTTTTTTCTTCAAAAAAGAAGGGAGTGCAGATCCGCAGTTAAATAATGAACTGGTCCTCTATTATTTCCCGTTGTCTCTTCTTCCCTGTTGTGTCTTTCCCCAAACTGTTACACTCTTTTCAGGCTGTTCTCTTCTACAACATTCCATGACCAACAGAAATGATGATTATTGTCTCCGACTTTTGTTGGTAACGAGTTTGAATAAGAATAAGGACAACAGCATAAAAACAATATGCAATAAAATGGAGCCGCATTAAAATTGAATAATATTATTCTTGGTGTTAATGCATCACTAGTAAATGTCCACAAGTATTTAAAGGACGGGATATTAATGTCATGTGTTATTTATTGTTTTTTTGTTTTAAGTACATATCTGTGTGTGTGTTGTATGTTTGTTCCTGCTGAAGGCCTATTGAGCCGAAACGTTGTTCTAATCTGTGTCGTCCACATATTATATTAAAGCTATAACCATACCGTTTTTTTTTCTATTTTGTTTCAATTCTCCTTCACAGTCAGCTTTACTGCAGCTTCACATCTCCTTCACAATCAGCTTTACATCTCCTTCACAATCAGCTTTACTGCAGCTTCACATCTCCTCCAAAATCAGCTTTACATCTCCTTCACAATCAGCTTTACATCTCCTTCACAATCAGCTTTACATCTCCTCCACAATCAGCTTTACATCTCCTCCACAATCAGCTTTACATCTCCTTCACAATCAGCTTCACATCTCCTTCACAATCAGCTTTACATCTCCTTCACAATCAGCTTTACTGCAGCTTCACATCTCCTCCACAATCAGCTTTACATCTCCTTCACAATCAGCTTTACTGCAGCTTTACATCTCCTTCACAATCAGCTTTACTGCAGCTTTACATCTCCTTCACAATCAGCTTTACTGCAGCTTTACATCTCCTTCACAATCAGCTTTACTGCAGCCTCACATTTTGATGTATTTCTTTGACCATATTAATTTCTGAAGAGAAAAATAACACCAGTTATGGATCAGCGGTTGTTTCTTATTTCAGTAAACGTTTTGGGGGACCACAGATAAGGTTACAATAATAAAGCTAATTGAAACATTATTCACGAAGCTCGCGGAGAAAAGATTCCTTTGCAAGAAATAGTTTTCTATGTGCTGACCGTCGTAATCTCGACAGTGGGATATGCTGATATAGAAGACCTAGCACTATATTCCGCTTTAAGGTTTAAAAACATGAACTTCTCCATCAGGGATCATGGAAAGGTTTAAAGCTTTCACAGCCCGCCATATCAGAGTTTCAGTGCTAACAGCTCACATTAACCTCGTGCTATTAACTTGAACTAAACTGGAGCAAAACGTACTTCTAGCTTTTCATATAGTTCAATATTCCCAAAAGATCTCTATTGCATAATTGATACACGTTTATGTCACTGACTAAACGTTCTGAAAGAGGCCAAAGCAAAAAGAGAGCTAATTTCCAATATTAGGAAGAAACAATCATAATTTTCCCCTTGCAATGAGAAGGGAACAGTTGGAATATATTGTAACAACTGAGAAGATTGAGGGACGAAGAGATAGAGGAAAGCAAAGAGAAAAGATATTAGCTTAAGAGAATGACTTGGCTAAGGTCAACAGTAAAAATTATAAATAACTGTCAAGATCGAAATATGTGGAGATACTATGCCAGCAGGCCTGGTACTTGATGATGATTATATTGTCACTAACTAGCGGACACTTTAATGAACATGCGCATCATTCACTTCATTTCTTGTTCCCCTTCCTTTCCTTGGTTAACAAAAGAGATAAAGGCCGGTAAGCATTGCTGAGTCTCTAGGGAAAGAACAAACTGCTTCCACTTCGGGCTGCTCATGGCTACCCATTGCAGTATTCTCCATCTCTGATCAACGCTCTTCATTTCAGAAAACAAAAAAAATAATTTGGGACCTATCCGAAGAGCAGGAGTCATTTTCTGCTGAATCAATTACGGTGTCCTTACAAACCGACTTCCATGTCACTGGCTGTTAAGACAAACAGATAGCGATACCACACCGTCGTGTTTTATCCCCTTAATAACGCGTTCGTCGTGTAAAAGAAATATCAGATGGAAATAGAGTAGAGAAGAGACATTAGAAAAGACAACAACAATTTATGTTTATTGAAGTAAATTTTAAACTAAAGCTTAGGGACAGCAAAACAATGCACCAAAACTTCACAACATCTTAGACTGAGGTTTTTATTTTATATTCGAAATAAAAGTTAAATGCAAAGTGTACAACAATCTGTTATTCTATAACAAGTTTCGATTAAAAATTGCCTGATTCAGGTACAAATTCACAACTGACTAGTTAGAGCATGATAAAAAAGTGGAGGCAGGCTCTGTACGCATGCAATGGGTAGAGTCATTGCAGAAGTCCAAAATACTTACGGTCACCTTTGTCTATGTCCCTGGACATGCGGGAGTACGGGGAAATGAAAGAGCGGACAGGTTGGCTAGCTGCGCTGTCGTTGAGGACGGGCAACCTATGGATCAGGCGGACATCATCAATGCCTTCTGAGATGTGGGAAGAGCACAGGACTACGACAAACACAGATCCACGTCACTTCTTCGGATGATGGAAATGGGAGTTAAGATGGGCACAGCCAGAAATGAGAAACTTAGTGGCCGTGTAAGAAGACTTATCAACCAACATAGAACTGGAGTCGTCAGTCGCTGGACACTGCGGGACTTGCTGGGGACGGGATCTGAGCACCTACGGACATGTTCGGAGTGCAATGATGATGACCCGCAAATAACACAATAACTCAATAACTGACTAGTGTCTAATAAGACATTACAGGCTAATTCAGTACACAATTATAATATGATCTCCCCTCAACAACCAATAAAACTAAACAGAAAACCAATTAAATGAAGGAAGTAAAAACTAATGGTCATGCTTCCACATGATTCCAGTTGCAATTGCAAAAAAACTTTACTCTATCATTTGTTTCAGTCGTACCTTGTGCTATGGGCAATTTCATTACCTGAAATGAAAGCTGACAAAAAATTACCACACAACATGCAACCATCTACTCATCTAAGACCATATCAGGCAAGTAGTCGTTTGCTTCGCCAATAATTTACTCGTTTTTTTGTTTGTTTTAGCATATCGTATTTGAAGCCTTTGAAATGTGGATTTATAGAAGAATATGTAGAATTGGATGGAAAGAAAAGAAAACAAACGATGACGTTTTAAAGCAAATAAAATTAAAAAGAGAACTACTAAATACAATTAAGACAAGACAAATGAAATTTTTGGGGCATGTTAAAAGACACAACAGCCTACTAAAAGTAATATTGGAAGGAAAAATACAAGGTAAAAGAGGCAGAGGCAGACCAAGACTAACATGGACTAGTAACATCAAAAGATGGTTAAGTCAATTTATGACAACCTGTACCATCAAAGCAATAAACAAAGTGGAATGGCGCTCCATGGTAGCCAACCTTCGTTGCGGAGACGGCACACGATGATGATGATGATGATCGTATCATAAGAGGAAATTGGGGGCTAAGTCTTCGCCAGTGCTAGGAAATTCATGCACCTGAGCTGAGGTCCTCTTCAGTGCTTTCGCTAGTATGTGGTTAGCTTTGCTTTACACAGATGAACATGTTGAGGATGGGGTCTGAACACTATGATGTTGTCCGTTGTGCACCAACGATTATTTGTCAACTAAACTAACCTTACTTGCGTTCAATCAGGTCACTGTTCCGAAAGTTCTGATGTTTGTAAGTTTCCTCCTTAAAAAAGCCAGTAACATGAGCCAGCGATGTTGAGCATGGTACTTCTGTCCGAGAAATCTTGGAAATAATAAATTTAAAATTGACAACCAAGTTCATGATTAGTAAAGTAAACAAAGAGCATCACACAATGTCTGCAAATAAATAAAAATGTTTTGTTTGAGTGAAACTCCCTACCAAAACACAATTTTTTTTCAAATATTTATGTAAAGCGACACGGGCGTTATACCGACCACATTACCCAAAAAAATGTACCGAAGGTTTGAAAAAATGATGGTCACTGACACCATATTCCCTATGCGCCACCTGACGTGACCGGGCATATTATCTATCTATCTATCTATCTATCTATCTATCTATCTATCTATCTATCTATCTATCTATCTATCTATCTATCTATCTATCTATCTATCTATCTATCTATCTATCTATCTATCTATCTATCTATCTATCTATCTATCTATCTATCTATCTATCTATCTATCTATCTATCTATCTATCTAGGTACAGAATGAGAATGTGTGTGTCTAAACCTAACACACCATACACCACACACCATACACCACACACACAGGACTTTGTAATCTAACACCCTCCCCCCTCCCCAAATCCCCCGCAAAAAAAAAAATGGGGAAAAATCTTACCGGTACTCTATCGTTCATTTAAAGAGTGTTTTTATTTATTTTTGTTTAACAGAAAAAAAAGTGTGGTGATCATTCAGTCATTTATTTATAGACCCTGCCTAGATGTGTCCTTACATAAGCCTCCACCTCTTGTGGCGTGCAGCAGTTTATCTCTGAAAAGTGTTCCTTCTTGCAGTTTCCTCATATTCCAAGTCCGGCTTGTTGCAGGAGCTACTGAGTTAAGTGCTCTGTGCACACCGTGAGCTGTGTGTCTCATCCGTTTTGATCCTGCTTCGATATCCCGCTTGTTTACGATGAATGATGATATCGTATGACAGGGAACAGTTGGCTGTGTTCACTTTCTGCGCGGTTTCGCCTTATGTCTTTTGGCGTGTGCTGAGACTGCTACGATGGGAACTACAGTTACCTTTCTTTGTTTGGGAGATGAGTTGGTAATTCGGATGATTCCACTGGCACGGGCGGTTGAGCAATTATGGATTTTAATTCGTTTGCTGTGATGCCGAGGCCTTCCATAAAAAAGAAAAAAAAGAAAGAAAGTTTATCTCGCGCCACGCCCTCAAACCATACAGCACATTTTCACTTTGACAATAACTCTCTCCATGATCGTCCTTTTTCCTGTTATTAAATGTTCCATCCCGACCCTTCACCATTTATGGCCTACAAATCTACACTTCCTTTTCCTTATTTCTTTTACAATCTCCCTATCTACATTTACTTATTTTAGTACTTCCTGAATTGCATGCTTGTCCTCGGTACTTTTGAAGAAAAAAACACAGTAAAGATAGCCCCAAGACAATTGTCTTATTGTGATATATCTGCTGCTATTATATTTTCTTCTTCTTCTGGACTTGGTATAATGTTTAATGAATCGAAAAATCCATCTTTTGTAAAGCTTTCTTTTCCCCTAGTGTTGCCGTGTCTTCGTAAATAAAATATCTGTATCAACAGTGTGCAAACAAGTACAATACCAAAGAGCTACTTAAATGTTCTCAATTAGAAAAAGTTGCAGAAACAGTGAAAGGTAATCCCACAGCAATTGTCGTTGGGTAATGAAGTGTAAGTGGCTTCATTGTACTTAGCTTCAGTTCCCTTCCTCGCTTCACTTTCCTCTCTATAGAATATCTCTTATGCCCATTGACACAGACTGGCATACCCCGAGAGCCTTTAAGGTAGGGAACTCCGATGTTGCCTCAAGTAATATTTTAATCTAGAACCTTCAGGTCGACATGCAAATGCACTAACTACAAAGCCAATGAGCTCTCAGTTTTAGTATCGTTCTAAACACCGTCAGGCTCTCACCTTCAGCATCCGACTAAAATATATCTCAGCTGAATCTGTCGGACGTTGATTTCTTTATTTAATGCCCATGATTCGCAACCATAAAGCAGCATTACTTATCTAACATGCTTTTCATTTGATTAATATCAGCTCTAGAGCTGAGAAATTCTACATTTTACTCCAATAAGACATCTTCCATCTGACGTTAACATTGTGCCCAAATATTTAAAACAATCTACTTGTCTGAGCGAATTGTCCTATGCATATTTCAAGTGGGTAAAATCTTTTCATTTGAGACACCATTACTTCTGTTTGATATTTCTTCCACTCACCGTAAAGTAAATCGTGACTTGAATAAATCTGGAGAAGGTAAAAGAAAATTGCCAGATCGACGAAGACAAAATGCATTGTACACAGTTAAACTTGTATTATTTAACGTTCCTGATACACATATTAAAAAAAAACATTGTATAAAAAGGTTGTAGGGCTCATATTTTAAAGATCAGCAACTACTGTAATTATAACCAAGACTATGCTAACAGTTGAAAATTTGAATTTTACAAAAGCGAGTTTGGAGTAGAATGTAGATAATTGATAATTAAAATGTGAATCGTTTTCGTTATCTTACATTGTTTTATGACAAGGTGAAAGGGCGAATGAAAGTCATCTTCAGTCAAAATCAGAGACAAAAATGTCAGAGCGAATAACGTTATTTTATGTGAGACGGAAGTGGGGAGTTTGGGTATAAGGTTTATAATTCATCTTTTTTAAAACTTTGATGTGCACAATTACTGAGCTTCATAACTGACTTACAGCTTGTTTTTAATTTGTACTTGATTCTGTTCAGTATAATATCATTTTGGCAAATGTAAGTACACTAGAGCTCCAGGGGCCTGGTGCATAAGATGGTCTGGTTTACTGGGATAAGATGATAAGAGTTCCAGTAAAGTATTTTTCTAAGAAAAAGAATCATTATATATATATATATATATCTTCTTCTGCTTCTTTCATTCCTCATTTGCCTTTCAGCGTCGAGGGGAGACATAATTTGCAGTCTTTTGCTCTTCGCCTCTGCTGCTGTTATGATTCCTAGTGCTTCTAATATTCCATCCAGGCATCTTTTTCGTGGTCGACCCTTGAGTCTGGTATTCTCACAACGGTTTGTTGAAGGCTCGTTGTGTTGTGTTTTGATCTTTCTGTCTTATCACATGGCCAAACAATTTTATCTGTTGTTTCTTTATAGATTCTATGGCGGGGGCTATTTCTAGCTTTTTTCCCTCAGTTCTTCATTTCTGATCTTATCTCTCAGACTGTTCTTGCATCTAGGGTCCAGGTCTGACATTGGTAGCACAACGTTGGGATGAAGATTGTATTGTAAAGTGCTCGTTTTGCCTCCAGAGTTATTTCCTTGTTGGACAATAGTGGTGATAACTGTCCAATGATTTGACAAGCTTTGTTGCATTTTCATTCTATCTCTGCTGTTTGTGAATTATCGTTTGCCACTAAAGTTCCTAGGTATTTGAATTCCTCTACTTGTTTTAGTTGCCTGCCTTCTATAGTTATGTTAATGTTCTGTTTTTTTTTATGTTGATTTTCATGTTGTATTTTGTGCCTGTAAGTAAAAGTAAAGTACCCCCGTCACGCCAAGTGGCGTATAGGGAAATATGGTGTTAGTGACCCTATATTTTACAGACCTTCAGCACATGATTTTTGGGGTAATGTGGTCGGTATTACGCCCGTGCTGCTTTACTTTCCCAGAGAAAAATCCGGTACCCATTTAAGGAGGGGTGAAATCGGAAGCCGTCAGTTGGGATCGAACCCTACCTCTTGTCCTTTGTAGTCCAGCTCACTAACCACTGAGCTATCGCGGCTTCGATCACTTACCAGATGCTCCCAGTTATTTTCACAGATGAAGTCATTCAGAGATGATTTACAGATATCTCTTTATCGTAGTTTAGTTCTGTCGGTTTGTCTTTTTCCGTGTATTAGTTCACCATATAGTATTGGCCACAAGTGTCTTCTCTTTAATTATCTGACATATTTTTAAATTCATCTGACATATTATGTCTTTCTATATCAGAATGTCTGCTTGCTGGACTAGCTGTTTAACTGTTAACTTCAGTGTTTATCTGTTTCTTTTCTGCCAATTAATCTGTTAATTAAATTAATCGTACGACCTCTCTGTTTATTGAACCTCTAAATGTGTGTGTCTGTCTGCAAGTGCTTGTTTTTTTTTTAATTCTTGATTCTTGATCCTTTCAGCGTCGCTAAATGTCGCATGGGCCTTGTAGTGTTTGTCGATCAACCATTTCTATATTTGGCGACATGTTAGACCTTATCTAATGAGTCTATTCCTGCCACCATTGTTTCTCTTATCAGTGTCCTTTTTAGTGCCTCTCCAGATCTTCCTCTTTTTCTGTCTCCTAATTTTCCCATAAAAGAGCCTGTTTTGGAATTCTCTTATGGAGCCCTGTTTCTACGACTATATATTTGTTCGATTGTCTCCCTGTCTGATTAAATCTTTATATAATTGAGAATCATTTTGTATGAGTGTCTACATATTTGCATACATGACAGTTGCATGCTTGTATCTGCATGACTGACTCTTGCTTATTTGTCTGTTTTTCTAAGCTTGCATGTTTTATGCATGTATCTCTAGATAGGTATTAAGTCCCTTTGAAGACAAATGTCTTCGTAGGGTCTCAACATATGCAGGAAAGAATACACTTCAAACGAACGAATAAGAGACAATCATAATAAGAATACGTTGTGAGCTTCATAAGAAGTGAAAACCGCGATAGCTCAGTGGTTAGTGAACTGGACTACAAAGGACAAGATGAAGGGTTCAATCCCAACCGACGGCTTCCGGTTCACCCAGCCTTTAATGTGTACCGGATTTTTTTCTGGGAAACTACAGCGGCACGGGCGTAATACCAACCACATTACCCCAAAAATCATGTGGTGAAGGTCTGTAAAATGTATGGTCACTAACACCATATTCCCTATACGCCACTTGGCGTGACCGGGGTACTTTACTTGTACTTACTTCATAAGAAGAAGGCGATGAAAATACAACGATCGCGCTCTGGGAATTAATGAAGAAAGACTTCCACATCGGACATTCATATGGAAACCATCTGGTAAAAGGAAACAAGGCTGACCAAGAGAATCACTATGCAGAATAATTACTAGGGGAGGCTCAAAGGACTAAGAAACAACAAAGAACCAGCGGCAAATCTTTAATCGTGGAGAACTGTGACACCCCCCCCCCCCCCCATGTACCGTCTTTTGTCCGAGAGGAAAATGAATGTCTGAATGTTTTTCTTTTTAATTGTATGTCTGACTCTCAGACCATTTTCTTTTTGATTGTATGTTTGACACTCAGAACATTCTCTTTTTTATTGCATGTTTGACTCTCAGAACATTCTCTTTTTTATTGTATGTTTGACTCTCAGAACATTCTCTTTTTGATTGTATGTTTGACTCTCAGAACATTCTCTTTTTTATTGCATGTTTGACTCTCAGAACATTCTCTTTTTGATTGTATGTTTGACTCTCAGAACATTCTCTGTTTTATTGTATGTTTGACTCTCAGAACATTTTCTTTTTGATTGTATTTTTGACTCTCAGAACATTCTCTTTTTTATTGTATGTCTGACTCAGAACATTTTATTTGTGATTGTATGTCTGACTCTCAGAACATTCTCTGTTTTATTGTATGTTTGACTCTCAGAACATTTTCTTTTTTATTGCATGTTTGACTCTCAGAA